>JAWRVZ010000079.1:0-95000 GCA_037043235.1 Rhodeus uyekii
CCCTAAATAGCTGCTAGCAGCCATCACGGGGCCAAGCGCAAGGAGGGCATTAAATGTCATGCCGACATGGCTGGCATCATCAGACCAATGGCAGTAAGAATCTAAAGACATTTCAATATGACTTAAGTCTAAATGGCTGAAAAATCAACAATACGGTCTTTAGTAATTCGATTTAATGGTTTATCACATTCAACCAGCAGGCAGCGCTGTAACCAAATTGTAGTGTCAATTCATGTGGTACATTGAGAGTGTGGTGACATTGACACATGCAAAGTTTGCTTTCAATTGGGTAAACCATTGCTGACAGAGCACTAAAGTCATGTGTTTGTTAAACATAGAATCTTATAAGAAAAATCGAAATGGCAGACGCTCAAAATGGCCGATATGGGAAAATTTGGTATCACAGGACTCGGCATGACCCATTGGATCTAAAGAGACCAGTTTCATGATTTTTGGCCAAAGGGTTCAGGAGTTATAAGCAAAAAAGTCAGTTTTTTAATATCTCCTGACCACTAGGGGGCAGAGCGCCAAAACTCTGCAGGTAGCCTCAAACCATGATTGACATAACACACACCTAGTTTGGTCAGAAAAGGCTAATGCATTGGGGAGATAAAGCCTCAATTTCATTTTGGCGACTTTTACCTCAGATTCTTTCACGAGTTATTCGTAAACGGTTTGACGAATCAACTTTGTTTATATATCGTTTTGTCAACATTGTCAGGAGATGATGTGGTTCAATTTTCGTGAACATCGGACGAACGGCCTAGGAGGAGTTCGACAAAGTAGGTTTTTCATAAAATTCAAAATGGCGGGAAAATTTTCATGACGGAAAATGACGTCATAGGGTGCAATCGAATCGTCTTGAGCCAAGGAATCAGTGGACAAAAGAATTTTGTTTCTAGGACATACGGTTCAAAAGTTATTTACGTAAACGTGAGTGCAACTTTGGACAGTTGGTGGCGGTAGAGAGATTGAGTTAGAGACTTCAATTTTGCTATGGTCAATGATTAGACTCTCCTTTATGAGTGTGCCAACTTTTTTTCATTTTCCCGCTTACGGTTCTATGGGCTGTCATAGACTTCAATGGCAGAAGAAGAATAATAATAATAAATATAGCTGCTAGCAGCCATCACGGGGCCAAGCGCAAGGAGGGCATTAAATGTCATGCCGACATGGCTGGCATCATCAGACCAACAGCAGTAAGAATCTAAAGACATTTCAATATGACTTAAGTCTAAATGGCTGAAAAATCAACAATAGGGTCTTTAGTAATTCGATTTAATGGTTTATCACATTCAACCAACAGGCAGCGCTGTAACCACATTGTAGTGTCAATTCATGTGGTACATTGAGAGTGTGGTGACATTGACACATGCAAAGTTTGCTTTCAATTGGGTAAACCGTTGCTGACAGAGCACTAAAGTCATGTGTTTGTTAAACATAGAATCTTATAAGAAAAATCGAAATGGCAGACGCTCAAAATGGCCGATATGGGAAAATTTGGTATCACAGGACTCGGCATGACCCACTGGATCTAAAGAGACCAGTTTCATGATTTTTGGCCAAAGGGTTCAGGAGTTATAAGCAAAAAAGTCAGTTTTTTAATATCTCCTGACCACTAGGGGGCAGAGCGCCAAAACTCTGCAGGTAGCCTCAAACCATGATTGACATAACACACACCTAGTTTGGTCAGAAAAGGCTAATGCATTGGGGAGATAAAGCCTCAATTTCATTTTGGCGACTTTTACCTCAGATTCTTTCACGAGTTATTCGTAAACGGTTTGACGAATCAACTTTGTTTATATATCGTTTTGTCAACATTGTCAGGAGATGATGTGGTTCAATTTTCGTGAACATCGGACGAACGGCCTAGGAGGAGTTCGACAAAGTAGGTTTTTCATAAAATTCAAAATGGCGGGAAAATTTTCATGACGGAAAATGACGTCATAGGGTGCAATCGAATCGTCTTGAGCCAAGGAATCAGTGGACAAAAGAATTTTGTTTCTAGGACATACGGTTCAAAAGTTATTTACGTAAACGTGAGTGCAACTTTGGACAGTTGGTGGCGGTAGAGAGATTGAGTTAGAGACTTCAATTTTGCTATGGTCAATGATTAGACTCTCCTTTATGAGTGTGCCAACTTTTTTTCATTTTCCCGCTTACGGTTCTATGGGCTGTCATAGACTTCAATGGCAGAAGAAGAATAATAATAATAATAATAATAAGAACCGGAACAAAAACAATAGGTGCCTCCGCACCTTCGGTGCTTGGCCCCTAATAATAATAAGAACCGGAACAAAAACAATAGGTGCCTCCGCACCTTCGGTGCTTGGCCCCTAATAATAATAAGAACCGGAACAAAAACAATAGGTGCCTCCGCACCTTCGGTGCTTGGCCCCTAATAATAATAAGAACCGGAACAAAAACAATAGGTGCCTCCGCACCTTCGGTGCTTGGCCCCTAAATATAGCTGCTAGCAGCCATCACGGGGCCAAGCGCAAGGAGGGCATTAAATGTCATGCCGACATGACTGGCATCATCAGACCAACGGCAGTAAGAATCTAAAGACATTTCAATATGACTTAAGTCTAAATGGCTGAAAAACCAACAATACGGTCTTTAGCAATTCGATTTAATGGTTTATCGCATTCAACCAACAGGCAGCGCTGTAACCAAATTGTAGTGTGTGGTACATTGAGAGTGTGGTGACATTGACACATGCAAAGTTTGCTTTCAATTGGGTAAACCATTGCTGACAGCACTAAAGTCATGTGTTTGTTAAACATAGCATCTTATAAGAAAAATCGAAATGGCAGATGCTCAAAATGGCCGATATGGGAAAATGTGGTATCACAGGACTCGGCATGACCAACTGGATCTAAAGACAGCAGTTTCATGATTTTTAGACAAAGCGTTCAGGAGTTATAATCAAAAATGTCAGTTTTTTAATATCTCCTGACCACTAGGGGGCAGAGCGCCAAAACTCTGCAGGTAGCCTCAGACCATGATTGACATAACACACACCTAGTTTGGTCAGAAAAGGCTAATGCATTGCGGAGATAAAGCCTCAATTTCAATTTTGCGACCATTACGTCGGATTCTTTCGCGAGTTATTCGTAAACGGTTTGACATATCAACTTTCTTTGGATAACTTTTTGTCATGATGGTCTGGAGATGATGTGGTTCAATTTTGGTGAAAATTGGACAAACGGTCTGGGAGGAGTTCGAAAAAGTAGGTTTTTAAAGAAAAATAACATGGCAAATCGGAGGTTTGGCCGAATATAACATATTTGGTATCTATGGTCTCGGCTTGACCCAATGAACACATTAAGACCATTTGTTTTACAATAGGTTAACGTCATCAAAAGTTATTAGCATATTTGTAAATTTGGTTATAACTTTTGACCACAAGGTGGCGCTGCCCCCAAACTTTTTGTGCCGTATCAAGATTAGGTGCCGAAGACACATATTGAGTTTCGTAACGATACGCCAATCCATTTGTTAAATATAGCAATTTATGACAATATTCAAAATGGCCGACGCTCTAAATGGCCGATATGGGAAAATTTGGTATCGCACGACTCGGCATGATGCACTGAATCTAACGAGACCAGTTTTATGATTTTTGGCCAAAGGGTTCAGGAGTTGTAAGGAAAAATGTCACTTTTTCATATCTCCTGACCACTAGGGGGCAGAGCGCCAAAACTCTGCAGGTAGCCTCAAACCATGATTGACATAACACACACCTAGTTTGGTCAGAAAAGGCTAATGCATTGGGGAGATAAAGCCTCAATTTCATTTTGGCGACTTTTACCTCAGATTCTTTCACGAGTTATTCGTAAACGGTTTGACGAATCAACTTTGTTTATATATCGTTTTGTCAACATTGTCAGGAGATGATGTGGTTCAATTTTCGTGAACATCGGACGAACGGCCTAGGAGGAGTTCGACAAAGTAGGTTTTTCATAAAATTCAAAATGGCGGGAAAATTTTCATGACGGAAAATGACGTCATAGGGTGCAATCGAATCGTCTTGAGCCAAGGAATCAGTGGACAAAAGAATTTTGTTTCTAGGACATACGGTTCAAAAGTTATTTACGTAAACGTGAGTGCAACTTTGGACAGTTGGTGGCGGTAGAGAGATTGAGTTAGAGACTTCAATTTTGCTATGGTCAATGATTAGACTCTCCTTTATGAGTGTGCCAACTTTTTTTCATTTTCCCGCTTACGGTTCTATGGGCTGTCATAGACTTCAATGGCAGAAGAAGAATAATAATAAATATAGCTGCTAGCAGCCATCACGGGGCCAAGCGCAAGGAGGGCATTACATGTTATGCCGACATGGCTTGCATCATCAGACCAACGGCAGTAAGAATCTAAAGACATTTCAATATGACTTAAGTCTAAATGGCTGAAAAATCAACAATACGGTCTTTAGTATTTCGATTTAATGGTTTATCACATTCAACCAACAGGCAGCGCTGTAACCAAATTGTAGTGTCAATTCATGTGGTACATTGAGAGTGTGGTGACTGACACATGCAAAGTTTGCTTTCAATTGGGTAAACCATTGCTGACAGAGCACTAAAGTCATGTGTTTGTTAAACTTAGCATCTTATAAGAAAAATCGAAATGGCAGACGCTCAAAATGGCCGATATGGGAATATTTGGTATCACAGGACTCGGCATGACCCACTGGATCTAAAGAGACCAGTTTCATGTTTTTTGGCCAAAGGGTTCAGAAGTTATAAGCAAAAAAGTCAGTTTTTCATAACTCCTGACCACTAGGGGGCAGAGCGCCAAAACTCTGCAGGTAGCCTCAGACCATGATTGACATAACACACACCTAGTTTGGTCAGAAAAGACTAATGCATTGCGGAGATAAAGCCTCAGTTTCAATTTGGCGACTTTTACCTCGGATTCTTTCGCGAGTTATTCGTAAACGGTTTGTCGAATCAACTTTCTTTATATATCGTTTTGTCCACATTGTCGGGAGATGATGTGGTTCAATTTTCGTGAAGATCGGACGAACGGCCTAGGAGGAGTTCGACAAAGTAGGTTTTTCATAAAATTCAAAATGGCGGGAAAATTTTCATGACGGAAAATGACGTCATAGGGTGCAATCGAATCGTCTTGAGCCAAGGAATCAGTGGACAAAAGAATTTTGTTTCTAGGACATACGGTTCAAAAGTTATTTACGTAAACGTGAGTGCAACTTTGGACGGTTGGTGGCGCTATAGAGATTGAGTTAGAGACTTCAATTTTGCTATGGTCAATGATTGGACTCTCCTTTATGAGTGTGCCAACTTTTTTTCATTTTCCCGCTTACGGTTCTATGGGCTGTCATAGACTTCAATGGCAGAAGAAGAATAATAATAAATATAGCTGCTAGCAGCCATCACGGGGCCAAGCGCAAGGAGGGCATTAAATGTCATGCCGACATGGCTGGCATCATCAGACCAACGGCAGTAAGAATCTAAAGAGATTTCAATATGACTTAAGTCTAAATGGCTGAAAAATCAACAATACGGTCTTTAGTATTTCGATTTAATGGTTTATCACATTCAACCAACAGGCAGCGCTGTAACCAAATTGTAGTGTCAATTCATGTGGTACATTGAGAGTGTGGTGACATTGACACATGCAAAGTTTGCTTTCAATTGGGTAAACCATTGCTGACAGACCACTAAAGTCATGTGTTTGTTAAACATAGCATCTTATAAGAAAAATCGAAATGGCAGACGCTCAAAATGGCCGATATGGGAATATTTGGTATCACAGGACTCGGCATGACCCACTGGATCTAAAGAGACCAGTTTCATGATTTTTGGACAAAGCGTTCAGGAGTTATAATCAAAAATGACAGTTTTTCATATCTCCTGACCAGTAGGGGGCAGAGCGCCAAAACTCTGCAGGTAGCCTCAGACCATAATTGACATAACACACACCTAGTTTGGTCAGAAAAGGCAAATGCATTACGGAGATAAAGCCTCAATTTCATTTTAGCGACTATTACCTCAGATTCTTTTGTGAGTTATTCGTAAATGGTTTGACGAACCAACTTCCTTTATATATCGTTTTGTCCACATTGTCTGGAGATGATGTGGTTAAATTTTCGTGAAAATCGGACGAACGGCCTAGGAGGAGTTCGAAAAAGTATTTTTTTCATAAAATTCAAAATGGCGGGAAAATTTTCATGACGGAAAATGACGTCATAGGGTGCAATTGAATCGTCTTGAGCCAAGGAATCAGTGGACAAAAGAATTTTGTTTCTAGGACATACGGTTCAAAAGTTATTTACATAAACGTGAGTGCAACTTTGGACAGTTGGTGGCGCTTTAGAGATTGAGTTAGAGACTTCAATTTTGCTATGGTCAATGATTGGACTGTCCTTTATGAGTGTGCCAACTTTTTTTCATTTTCCCGCTTACGGTTCTATGGGCTGTCATAGACTTCAATGGCAGAAGAAGAATAATAATAAATATAGCTGCTAGCAGCCATCACGGGGCCAAGCGCAAGGAGGGCATTACATGTTATGCCGACATGGCTTGCATCATCAGACCAACGGCAGTAAGAATCTAAAGACATTTCAATATGACTTAAGTCTAAATGGCTGAAAAATCAACAATACGGTCTTTAGTATTTCGATTTAATGGTTTATCACATTCAACCAACAGGCAGCGCTGTAACCAAATTGTAGTGTCAATTCATGTGGTACATTGAGAGTGTGGTGACTGACACATGCAAAGTTTGCTTTCAATTGGGTAAACCATTGCTGACAGAGCACTAAAGTCATGTGTTTGTTAAACTTAGCATCTTATAAGAAAAATCGAAATGGCAGACGCTCAAAATGGCCGATATGGGAATATTTGGTATCACAGGACTCGGCATGACCCACTGGATCTAAAGAGACCAGTTTCATGTTTTTTGGCCAAAGGGTTCAGAAGTTATAAGCAAAAAAGTCAGTTTTTCATAACTCCTGACCACTAGGGGGCAGAGCGCCAAAACTCTGCAGGTAGCCTCAGACCATGATTGACATAACACACACCTAGTTTGGTCAGAAAAGACTAATGCATTGCGGAGATAAAGCCTCAGTTTCAATTTGGCGACTTTTACCTCGGATTCTTTCGCGAGTTATTCGTAAACGGTTTGTCGAATCAACTTTCTTTATATATCGTTTTGTCCACATTGTCGGGAGATGATGTGGTTCAATTTTCGTGAAGATCGGACGAACGGCCTAGGAGGAGTTCGACAAAGTAGGTTTTTCATAAAATTCAAAATGGCGGGAAAATTTTCATGACGGAAAATGACGTCATAGGGTGCAATCGAATCGTCTTGAGCCAAGGAATCAGTGGACAAAAGAATTTTGTTTCTAGGACATACGGTTCAAAAGTTATTTACGTAAACGTGAGTGCAACTTTGGACGGTTGGTGGCGCTATAGAGATTGAGTTAGAGACTTCAATTTTGCTATGGTCAATGATTGGACTCTCCTTTATGAGTGTGCCAACTTTTTTTCATTTTCCCGCTTACGGTTCTATGGGCTGTCATAGACTTCAATGGCAGAAGAAGAATAATAATAATAATAATAATAAGAACCGGAACAAAAACAATAGGTGCCTCCGCACCTTCGGTGCTTGGCCCCTAATAATAATAACTAGCAGCCATCACGGGGCCAAGCGCAAGGAGGGCATTACATGTTATGCCGACATGGCTTGCATCATCAGACCAACGGCAGTAAGAATCTAAAGACATTTCAATATGACTTAAGTCTAAATGGCTGAAAAATCAACAATACGGTCTTTAGTATTTCGATTTAATGGTTTATCACATTCAACCAACAGGCAGCGCTGTAACCAAATTGTAGTGTCAATTCATGTGGTACATTGAGAGTGTGGTGACTGACACATGCAAAGTTTGCTTTCAATTGGGTAAACCATTGCTGACAGAGCACTAAAGTCATGTGTTTGTTAAACTTAGCATCTTATAAGAAAAATCGAAATGGCAGACGCTCAAAATGGCCGATATGGGAATATTTGGTATCACAGGACTCGGCATGACCCACTGGATCTAAAGAGACCAGTTTCATGTTTTTTGGCCAAAGGGTTCAGAAGTTATAAGCAAAAAAGTCAGTTTTTCATAACTCCTGACCACTAGGGGGCAGAGCGCCAAAACTCTGCAGGTAGCCTCAGACCATGATTGACATAACACACACCTAGTTTGGTCAGAAAAGACTAATGCATTGCGGAGATAAAGCCTCAGTTTCAATTTGGCGACTTTTACCTCGGATTCTTTCGCGAGTTATTCGTAAACGGTTTGTCGAATCAACTTTCTTTATATATCGTTTTGTCCACATTGTCGGGAGATGATGTGGTTCAATTTTCGTGAAGATCGGACGAACGGCCTAGGAGGAGTTCGACAAAGTAGGTTTTTCATAAAATTCAAAATGGCGGGAAAATTTTCATGACGGAAAATGACGTCATAGGGTGCAATCGAATCGTCTTGAGCCAAGGAATCAGTGGACAAAAGAATTTTGTTTCTAGGACATACGGTTCAAAAGTTATTTACGTAAACGTGAGTGCAACTTTGGACGGTTGGTGGCGCTATAGAGATTGAGTTAGAGACTTCAATTTTGCTATGGTCAATGATTGGACTCTCCTTTATGAGTGTGCCAACTTTTTTTCATTTTCCCGCTTACGGTTCTATGGGCTGTCATAGACTTCAATGGCAGAAGAAGAATAATAATAATAATAATAATAAGAACCGGAACAAAAACAATAGGTGCCTCCGCACCTTCGGTGCTTGGCCCCTAATAATAATAACTAGCAGCCATCACGGGGCCAAGCGCAAGGAGGGCATTACATGTTATGCCGACATGGCTTGCATCATCAGACCAACGGCAGTAAGAATCTAAAGACATTTCAATATGACTTAAGTCTAAATGGCTGAAAAATCAACAATACGGTCTTTAGTATTTCGATTTAATGGTTTATCACATTCAACCAACAGGCAGCGCTGTAACCAAATTGTAGTGTCAATTCATGTGGTACATTGAGAGTGTGGTGACTGACACATGCAAAGTTTGCTTTCAATTGGGTAAACCATTGCTGACAGAGCACTAAAGTCATGTGTTTGTTAAACTTAGCATCTTATAAGAAAAATCGAAATGGCAGACGCTCAAAATGGCCGATATGGGAATATTTGGTATCACAGGACTCGGCATGACCCACTGGATCTAAAGAGACCAGTTTCATGTTTTTTGGCCAAAGGGTTCAGAAGTTATAAGCAAAAAAGTCAGTTTTTCATAACTCCTGACCACTAGGGGGCAGAGCGCCAAAACTCTGCAGGTAGCCTCAGACCATGATTGACATAACACACACCTAGTTTGGTCAGAAAAGACTAATGCATTGCGGAGATAAAGCCTCAGTTTCAATTTGGCGACTTTTACCTCGGATTCTTTCGCGAGTTATTCGTAAACGGTTTGTCGAATCAACTTTCTTTATATATCGTTTTGTCCACATTGTCGGGAGATGATGTGGTTCAATTTTCGTGAAGATCGGACGAACGGCCTAGGAGGAGTTCGACAAAGTAGGTTTTTCATAAAATTCAAAATGGCGGGAAAATTTTCATGACGGAAAATGACGTCATAGGGTGCAATCGAATCGTCTTGAGCCAAGGAATCAGTGGACAAAAGAATTTTGTTTCTAGGACATACGGTTCAAAAGTTATTTACGTAAACGTGAGTGCAACTTTGGACGGTTGGTGGCGCTATAGAGATTGAGTTAGAGACTTCAATTTTGCTATGGTCAATGATTGGACTCTCCTTTATGAGTGTGCCAACTTTTTTTCATTTTCCCGCTTATTAATAATCTGCAGGTAGCCTCAAACCATGATTGACATAACACACACCTAGTTTGGTCAGAAAAGGCTAATGCATTGGGGAGATAAAGCCTCAATTTCATTTTGGCGACTTTTACCTCAGATTCTTTCGCGAGTTATTCGTAAACGGTTTGACGAATCAACTTTGTTTATATATCGTTTTGTCCACATTGTCAGGAGATGATGTGGTTCAATTTTCGTGAACATCGGACGAACGGCCTAGGAGGAGTTCGACAAAGTAGGTTTTTCATAAAATTCAAAATGGCGGGAAAATTTTCATGACGGAAAATGACGTCATAGGGTGCAATCGAATCGTCTTGAGCCAAGGAATCAGTGGACAAAAGAATTTTGTTTCTAGGACATACGGTTCAAAAGTTATTTACGTAAACGTGAGTGCAACTTTGGACAGTTGGTGGCGCTAGAGAGATTGAGTTAGAGACTTCAATTTTGCTATGGTCAATGATTAGACTCTCCTTTATGAGTGTGCCAACTTTTTTTCATTTTCCCGCTTACGGTTCTATGGGCTGTCATAGACTTCAATGGCAGAAGAAGAATAATAATAATAATAAGAATAAGAACCGGAACAAAAACAATAGGTGCCTCCGCACCTTCGGTGCTTGGCCCCTAATAATAATAAGAACCGGAACAAAAACAATAGGTGCCTCCGCACCTTCGGTGCTTGGCCCCTAATAATAAATATAGCTGCTAGCAGCCATCACGGGGCCAAGCGCAAGGAGGGCATTAAATGTCATGCCGACATGGCTGGCATCATCAGACCAACGGCAGTAAGAATCTAAAGACATTTCAATATGACTTAAGTCTAAATGGCTGAAAAATCAACAATACGGTCTTTAGTAGTTCGATTTAATGGTTTATCACGTTCGACCAACAGGCAGGTGCAATCGAGACATAACACACACCTAGTTTGGTCAGAAAACACTAATGCGTTGCGGAGATAAAGCCTCAATTTCATTTTTGCGACCATTACGTCGGATTCTTTCGCGAGTTATTCGTAAACGGTTTGACATATCAACTTTCTTTGGATAACTTTTTGTCAGGATGGTCTGGAGATGATGTGGTTTAATTTTGGTGAAAATTGGACAAACGGTCTGGGAGGAGTTCGAAAAAGTAGGTTTTTAAAGAAAAACAACATGGTGGACAAGAAGTTTGGCCGACTATGACAAATTTGGTATCTATGTTCTTGGTTTGACCCAAGGAACGTATAAAGATAATTTGTTTTACCATAGGTTAACGCACTCAAAAGTTATTAGCATATTTGTAAATTTGGTTATAATTTTTGACCACAAGGGGGTGCTGCCTCGAAACTTTTTGAGTCGTATCAAGGTTAGGTGCCGAAGACACATATTGAGTTTCGTAATGATACGCCAATATCTTTGTTAAATATAGCAATTTATGACAATATTCAAAATGGCCGACGCTCAAAATGGCCGATATGGGAAAATTTGGTATCGCACGACTCGGCATGATGCACTGAATCTAAAGAGACCAGTTTTATTATTTTTGGCCAAAGCGTTCAGAAGTTATAAGCAAATATTTAACTTTTTCATATCTCCTGACCACTAGGGGGCACAGCGCCAAAACTCTGCAGGTAGCCTCAGATCATGATTGACATAACACACACCGAGTTTGGTCAGAAAACGCTAATGCGTTGCGGAGATAAAGCCTCAATTTCATTTTTGCGACCATTACGTCGGATTCTTTCGCGAGTTATTCGTAAACTGTTTGACATATCAACTTTCTTTGGATAACTTTTTGTCCACATGGTCTGGAGATGATGTGGTTCAATTTTCGTTGAAATCGGACAAACGGCCTAGGAGGAGTTCGAAAAAGTAGGTTTTTCATAAAATTCAAAATGGCGGGAAAAATTTCATGACGGAAAATGACGTCATAGGGTGCAATCGAATCGTCTTGAGCCAAGGAATCAGTGGACATAAGAATTTTGTTTCTAGGTCATACGGTTCAAAAGTTATTAGCATAAACGTTAGTTCAACTTTGGACAGTTGGTGGCGCTAGAGATATTGAGTTAGAGACTTCAAATTTGTTATGGTCAATGATTGGACTGTCTTTAATGAGTGTGCCAACTTTTTTTCATTTTCCCGCTTACGGTTCTATGGGCTGTCATAGACTCCCATGGCGGAAGAAGATGAAGAATAATAATAAGAACCGGAACAGAAACAATAGGTGCCTTCGCACCTTCGGTGCTTGGCCCCTAATAAATATAGCTGCTAGCAGCCATCACGGGGCCAAGCGCAAGGAGGGCATTAAATGTCATGCCGACATGGCTGGCATCATCAGACCAACGGCAGTAAGAATCTAAAGAGATTTCAATATGACTTAAGTCTAAATGGCTGAAAAATCAACAATACGGTCTTTAGTATTTCGATTTAATGGTTTATCACATTCAACCAACAGGCAGCGCTGTAACCAAATTGTAGTGTCAATTCATGTGGTACATTGAGAGTGTGGTGACATTGACACATGCAAAGTTTGCTTTCAATTGGGTAAACCATTGCTGACAGACCACTAAAGTCATGTGTTTGTTAAACATAGCATCTTATAAGAAAAATCGAAATGGCAGACGCTCAAAATGGCCGATATGGGAATATTTGGTATCACAGGACTCGGCATGACCCACTGGATCTAAAGAGACCAGTTTCATGATTTTTGGACAAAGCGTTCAGGAGTTATAATCAAAAATGACAGTTTTTCATATCTCCTGACCAGTAGGGGGCAGAGCGCCAAAACTCTGCAGGTAGCCTCAGACCATAATTGACATAACACACACCTAGTTTGGTCAGAAAAGGCAAATGCATTACGGAGATAAAGCCTCAATTTCATTTTAGCGACTATTACCTCAGATTCTTTTGTGAGTTATTCGTAAATGGTTTGACGAACCAACTTCCTTTATATATCGTTTTGTCCACATTGTCTGGAGATGATGTGGTTCAATTTTCGTGAAAATCGGACGAACGGCCTAGGAGGAGTTCGAAAAAGTAGGTTTTTCATAAAATTCAAAATGGCGGGAAAATTTTCATGACGGAAAATGACGTCATAGGGTGCAATTGAATCGTCTTGAGCCAAGGAATCAGTGGACAAAAGAATTTTGTTTCTAGGACATACGGTTCAAAAGTTATTTACATAAACGTGAGTGCAACTTTGGACAGTTGGTGGCGCTTTAGAGATTGAGTTAGAGACTTCAATTTTGCTATGGTCAATGATTGGACTGTCCTTTATGAGTGTGCCAACTTTTTTTCATTTTCCCGCTTACGGTTCTATGGGCTGTCATAGACTTCAATGGCAGAAGAAGAATAATAATAAATATAGCTGCTAGCAGCCATCACGGGGCCAAGCGCAAGGAGGGCATTAAATGTCATGCCGACATGACTGGCATCATCAGATCAACGGCAGTAAAAATCTAAAGACATTTCAATATGGCTTAAGTCTAAATGGCTGAAAAACCAACAATACGGTCTTTAGCAATTCGATTTAATGGTTTATCGCATTCAACCAACAGGCAGCGCTGTAACCAAATTGTAGTGTGTGGTACATTGAGAGTGTGGTGACATTGACACATGCAAAGTTTGCTTTCAATTGGGTAAACCATTGCTGACAGAGCACTAAAGTCAAGTGTTTGTTAAACATAGCATCTTATAAGAAAAATCGAAATGGCAGACGCTCAAAATGGCCGATATGGGAATATTTGGTATCACAGGACTCGGCATGACCCACTGGATCTAAAGAGACCAGTTTCATGATTTTTGGCCAAAGGGTTCAGAAGTTATAAGCACAAAAGTCAGTTTTTCATAACTCCTGACCACTAGGGGGCACAGCGCCAAAACTCTGCAGGTAGCCTCAAACCATGATTGACATAATACACACCTAGTTTGGTCAGAAAAGGCTAATGCATTGCGGAGATAAAGCCTCAAATTCATTTTGGCGACTTTTACCTCGGATTCTTTCGCGAGTTATTCGTAAACAGTTTGACGAATAAACTTTCTTTATATACCGTTTTGTCCACATTGTCTGGAGATGATGTGGTTCAATTTTCGTGAAAATCGGACGAACGGCCTAGGAGGAGTTCGAAAAAGTAGGTTTTTCATAAAATTCAAAATGGCGGGAAAATTTTCATGACGGAAAATGACGTCATAGGGTGCATTCGAATCGTCTTGAGCCAAGGAATCAGTGGACAAAAGAATTCTGTTTCTAGGACATACGGTGCAAAAGTTATTTACGTAAACGTGAGTGCAACTTTGGACAGTTGGTGGCGCTAGAGAGATTGAGTTAGAGACTTCAATTTTGCTATTGTCAATGATTGGACTCTCCTTTATGAGTGTGCCAACTTTTTTTCATTTTCCCGCTTACGGTTCTATGGGCTGTCATAGACTTCAATGGCAGAAGAAGAATAATAATAATAATAATAATAAGAACCGGAACAAAAACAATAGGTGCCTCCGCACCTTCGGTGCTTGGCCCCTAATAAGAACCGGAACAAAAACAATAGGTGCCTCCGCACCTTCGGTGCTTGGCCCCTAATAAATATAGCTGCTAGCAGCCATCACGGGGCCAAGCGCAAGGAGGGCATTAAATGTCATGCCGACATGACTGGCATCATCAGACCAACGGCAGTAAAAATCTAAAGACATTTCAATATGGCTTAAGTCTAAATGGCTGAAAAACCAACAATACGGTCTTTAGCAATTCGATTTAATGGTTTATCGCATTCAACCAACAGGCAGCGCTGTAACCAAATTGTAGTGTGTGGTACATTGAGAGTGTGGTGACATTGACACATGCAAAGTTTGCTTTCAATTGGGTAAACCATTGCTGACAGAGCACTAAAGTCATGTGTTTGTTAAACATAGCATCTTATAAGAAAAATCGAAATGGCAGACGCTCAAAATGGCCGATATGGGAATATTTGGTATCACAGGACTCGGCATGACCCACTGGATCTAAAGAGACCAGTTTCATGATTTTTGGCCAAAGGGTTCAGAAGTTATAAGCAAAAAAGTCAGTTTTTGATAACTCCTGACCACTAGGGGGCACAGCGCCAAAACTCTGCAGGTAGCCTCAAACCATGATTGACATAACACACACCTAGTTTGGTCAGAAAAGGCTAATGCATTGGGGAGATAAAGCCTCAATTTCATTTTGGCGACTTTTACCTCAGATTCTTTCGCGAGTTATTCGTAAACGGTTTGTCGAATCAACTTTCTTTATATATCGTTATGTCCACATTGTCGGGAGATGATGTGGTTCAATTTTCGTGAACATCGGACGAACAGCCTAGGAGGAGTTCGACAAAGTAGGTTTTTCATAAAATTCAAAATGGCGGGAAAATTTTCATGACGGAAAATGACGTCATAGGGTGCAATCGAATCGTCTTGAGCCAAGGAATCAGTGGACAAAAGAATTCTGTTTCTAGGACATACGGTGCAAAAGTTATTTACGTAAACGTGAGTGCAACTTTGGACAGTTGGTGGCGCTAGAGAGATTGAGTTAGAGACTTCAATTTTGCTATGGTCAATGATTGGACTCTCCTTTATGAGTGTGCCAACTTTTTTTCATTTTCCCGCTTACGGTTCTATGGGCTGTCATAGACTTCAATGGCAGAAGAAGAATAATAATAATAATAATAATAAGAACCGGAACAAAAACAATAGGTGCCTCCGCACCTTCGGTGCTTGGCCCCTAATAAGAACCGGAACAAAAACAATAGGTGCCTCCGCACCTTCGGTGCTTGGCCCCTAATAAATATAGCTGCTAGCAGCCATCACGGGGCCAAGCGCAAGGAGGGCATTAAATGTCATGCCGACATGACTGGCATCATCAGACCAACGGCAGTAAAAATCTAAAGACATTTCAATATGGCTTAAGTCTAAATGGCTGAAAAACCAACAATACGGTCTTTAGCAATTCGATTTAATGGTTTATCGCATTCAACCAACAGGCAGCGCTGTAACCAAATTGTAGTGTGTGGTACATTGAGAGTGTGGTGACATTGACACATGCAAAGTTTGCTTTCAATTGGGTAAACCATTGCTGACAGAGCACTAAAGTCATGTGTTTGTTAAACATAGCATCTTATAAGAAAAATCGAAATGGCAGACGCTCAAAATGGCCGATATGGGAATATTTGGTATCATAGGACTCGGCATGACCCACTGGATCTAAAGAGACCAGTTTCATGATTTTTGGCCAAAGGGTTCAGAAGTTATAAGCAAAAAAGTCAGTTTTTGATAACTCCTGACCACTAGGGGGCACAGCGCCAAAACTCTGCAGGTAGCCTCAAACCATGATTGACATAACACACACCTAGTTTGGTCAGAAAAGGCTAATGCATTGGGGAGATAAAGCCTCAATTTCATTTTGGCGACTTTTACCTCAGATTCTTTCACAAGTTATTCGTAAACGGTTTGACGAATCAACTTTGTTTATATATCGTTTTGTCCACATTGTCAGGAGATGATGTGGTTCAATTTTCGTGAACATCGGACGAACGGCCTAGGAGGAGTTCGACAAAGTAGGTTTTTCATAAAATTCAAAATGGCGGGAAAATTTTCATGACGGAAAATGACGTCATAGGGTGCAATCGAATCGTCTTGAGCCAAGGAATCAGTGGACAAAAGAATTTTGTTTCTAGGACATACGGTTCAAAAGTTATTTACGTAAACGTGAGTGCAACTTTGGACAGTTGGTGGCGGTAGAGAGATTGAGTTAGAGACTTCAATTTTGCTATGGTCAATGATTAGACTCTCCTTTATGAGTGTGCCAACTTTTTTTCATTTTCCCGCTTACGGTTCTATGGGCTGTCATAGACTTCAATGGCAGAAGAAGAATAATAATAATAATAAATATAGCTGCTAGCAGCCATCACGGGGCCAAGCGCAAGGAGGGCATTACATGTTATGCCGACATGGCTTGCATCATCAGACCAACGGCAGTAAGAATCTAAAGACATTTCAATATGACTTAAGTCTAAATGGCTGAAAAATCAACAATACGGTCTTTAGTATTTCGATTTAATGGTTTATCACATTCAACCAACAGGCAGCGCTGTAACCAAATTGTAGTGTCAATTCATGTGGTACATTGAGAGTGTGGTGACTGACACATGCAAAGTTTGCTTTCAATTGGGTAAACCATTGCTGACAGAGCACTAAAGTCATGTGTTTGTTAAACTTAGCATCTTATAAGAAAAATCGAAATGGCAGACGCTCAAAATGGCCGATATGGGAATATTTGGTATCACAGGACTCGGCATGACCCACTGGATCTAAAGAGACCAGTTTCATGTTTTTTGGCCAAAGGGTTCAGAAGTTATAAGCAAAAAAGTCAGTTTTTCATAACTCCTGACCACTAGGGGGCAGAGCGCCAAAACTCTGCAGGTAGCCTCAGACCATGATTGACATAACACACACCTAGTTTGGTCAGAAAAGACTAATGCATTGCGGAGATAAAGCCTCAGTTTCAATTTGGCGACTTTTACCTCGGATTCTTTCGCGAGTTATTCGTAAACGGTTTGTCGAATCAACTTTCTTTATATATCGTTTTGTCCACATTGTCGGGAGATGATGTGGTTCAATTTTCGTGAAGATCGGACGAACGGCCTAGGAGGAGTTCGACAAAGTAGGTTTTTCATAAAATTCAAAATGGCGGGAAAATTTTCATGACGGAAAATGACGTCATAGGGTGCAATCGAATCGTCTTGAGCCAAGGAATCAGTGGACAAAAGAATTTTGTTTCTAGGACATACGGTTCAAAAGTTATTTACGTAAACGTGAGTGCAACTTTGGACGGTTGGTGGCGCTATAGAGATTGAGTTAGAGACTTCAATTTTGCTATGGTCAATGATTGGACTCTCCTTTATGAGTGTGCCAACTTTTTTTCATTTTCCCGCTTACGGTTCTATGGGCTGTCATAGACTTCAATGGCAGAAGAAGAATAATAATAATAATAATAAATATAGCTGCTAGCAGCCATCACGGGGCCAAGCGCAAGGAGGGCATTACATGTTATGCCGACATGGCTTGCATCATCAGACCAACGGCAGTAAGAATCTAAAGACATTTCAATATGACTTAAGTCTAAATGGCTGAAAAATCAACAATACGGTCTTTAGTATTTCGATTTAATGGTTTATCACATTCAACCAACAGGCAGCGCTGTAACCAAATTGTAGTGTCAATTCATGTGGTACATTGAGAGTGTGGTGACTGACACATGCAAAGTTTGCTTTCAATTGGGTAAACCATTGCTGACAGAGCACTAAAGTCATGTGTTTGTTAAACTTAGCATCTTATAAGAAAAATCGAAATGGCAGACGCTCAAAATGGCCGATATGGGAATATTTGGTATCACAGGACTCGGCATGACCCACTGGATCTAAAGAGACCAGTTTCATGTTTTTTGGCCAAAGGGTTCAGAAGTTATAAGCAAAAAAGTCAGTTTTTCATAACTCCTGACCACTAGGGGGCAGAGCGCCAAAACTCTGCAGGTAGCCTCAGACCATGATTGACATAACACACACCTAGTTTGGTCAGAAAAGACTAATGCATTGCGGAGATAAAGCCTCAGTTTCAATTTGGCGACTTTTACCTCGGATTCTTTCGCGAGTTATTCGTAAACGGTTTGTCGAATCAACTTTCTTTATATATCGTTTTGTCCACATTGTCGGGAGATGATGTGGTTCAATTTTCGTGAAGATCGGACGAACGGCCTAGGAGGAGTTCGACAAAGTAGGTTTTTCATAAAATTCAAAATGGCGGGAAAATTTTCATGACGGAAAATGACGTCATAGGGTGCAATCGAATCGTCTTGAGCCAAGGAATCAGTGGACAAAAGAATTTTGTTTCTAGGACATACGGTTCAAAAGTTATTTACGTAAACGTGAGTGCAACTTTGGACGGTTGGTGGCGCTATAGAGATTGAGTTAGAGACTTCAATTTTGCTATGGTCAATGATTGGACTCTCCTTTATGAGTGTGCCAACTTTTTTTCATTTTCCCGCTTACGGTTCTATGGGCTGTCATAGACTTCAATGGCAGAAGAAGAATAATAATAAATATAGCTGCTAGCAGCCATCACGGGGCCAAGCACAAGGAGGGCATTAAATGTCATGCCGACATGGCTGGCATCATCAGACCAACGGCAGTAGGAATCTAAAGACATTTCAATATGACTTAAGTCTAAATGGCTGAAAAATCAACAATACGGTCTTTAGTAATTCGATTTAATGGTTTATCACATTCAACCAACAGGCAGCACTGAAACCAAATTGTAGTGTCAATTCATGTGGTACATTGAGAGTGTGGTGACATTGACACATGCAAAGTTTGCTTTCAATTGGGTAAACCATTGCTGACAGAGCACTAAAGTCATGTGTTTGTTAAACATAGCATCTTATAAGAAAAATCGAAATGGCAGACGCTCAAAATGGCCGATATGGGAAAATTTGGTATCACAGGACTCGGCATGACCCACTGGATCTAAAGACAGCAGTTTCATGATTTTTAGACAAAGCGTTCAGGAGTTATAATCAAAAATGTCAGTTTTTTTTATATCTCCTGACCACTAGGGGGCAGAACGCCAAAACTCTGCAGGTAGCCTCAGACCATGATTGACATAACACACACCTAGTTTGGTCAGAAAACACTAATGCGTTGCGGAGATAAAGCCTCAATTTCATTTTTGCGACCATTACCTCGGATTCTTTCGCGAGTTATTCGTAAATGGTTTGACATATCAACTTTCTTTGGATAACTTTTTGTCATGATGGTCTGGAGATGATGTGGTTTAATTTTGGTGAAAATTGGACAAACGGTCTGGGAGGAGTTCGAAAAAGTAGGTTTTTAAAGAAAAACAACATGGTGGACAAGAAGTTTGGCCGACTATGACAAATTTGGTATCTGTGTTCTTGGTTTGACCCAAGGAACGTATAAAGATAATTTGTTTTACCATAGGTTAACGCACTCAAAAGTTATTACCATATTTGTAAATTTGGTTATAATTTTTGACCACAAGGGGGTGCTGCCTCGAAACTTTTTGAGTCGTATCAAGGTTAGGTGCCGAAGACACATATTGAGTTTCGTAACGATACGCCAATATCTTTGTTAAATATAGCAATTTATGACAATATTCAAAATGGCCGACGCTCAAAATGGCCGATATGGGAAAATTTGGTATCGCACGACTCGGCATGATGCACTGAATCTAAAGAGACCAGTTTTATTATTTTTGGCCAAAGCGTTCAGAAGTTATAAGCAAATATTTAACTTTTTCATATCTCCTGACCACTAGGGGGCACAGCGCCAAAACTCTGCAGGTAGCCTCAGATCATGATTGACATAACACACACCTAGTTTGGTCAGAAAACGCTAATGTGTTGCGGAGATAAAGCATCAATTTCATTTTTGCGACCATTACGTCGGATTCTTTCGCAAGTTATTCGTAAACGGTTTGACATATCAACTTTCTTTGGATAACTTTTTGTCCACATGGTCTGGAGATGATGTGGTTCAATTTTCGTTGAAATCGGAAAAACGGCCTCGGAGGAGTTTGAAAAAGTAGGTTTTTCATAAAATTCAAAATGGCGGGAAAACTTTCATGACGGAAAATGACGTCATAGGGTGCAATCGAATCGTCTTGAGCCAAGGAATCAGGGGACATAAGAATTTTGTTTCTAGGTCATACGGTTCAAAAGTTATTAGCATAAACGTTAGCGCAACTTTGGACAGTTGGTGGCGCTACAGATATTTAGTTAGAGACTTCAATTTTGCTATGGTCAATGATTGGACTGTCCTTTATGAGTGTGCCAACTTTCATCATTTTCCCGCTTACGGTTCTATGGGCTGTCATAGACTTCAATGACGGAAGAAGAAGAAGAATAATAATAAAGAACCGGAACAAAAACAATAGGTGCCTCCGCACCTTCGGTGCTTGGCCCCTAATAAATATAGCTGCAAGCAGCCATGACGGGGCCAAGCATTAGGAGGGCATTAAATGTTATGCCGACATGGCTGGCAGCATCAGACCAACAGCAGTAAGCATCTAAAGACATACCAATATGACTTCAGTCTAAATGGCTGAAAAATCATCAATACGGTCTTTAGCAATTCAATGTAATGGTTTATCACGTTCGATAACTCAGCGCTGTAACCAAACTGATGTGTCAAATCATGTGGTATATCCAGAGTGAGGTGACAATGACACATGCAAAGTTTGGTGTCAATAGGGTAAAGCATTGCTGACATCCAGCTTTAAAGTCATGTGTTTGTTAAGCATAGCATTTCATGACAAAATTCTAAATAGCTGACGCTGAAAATGGCCGATATGGGAAAATTTGGTATCGCACGACTCGGCATGATGCCCTGAATCTAAAGACAGCAGTTTCATGATTTTTGGACAAAGCATTCAGGAGTTATAATCAAAAATGTCAGTATTTTATATCTCCTGACCACTAGGGGGCAGAGCGCCAAAACTCTGCAGGTAGCCTCAGATCATGATTGACATGACACACAGAAAGTTTGGTCAGAATACGCTAATGCGTTGCGGAGATATAGCCTCGCTTTATTTGGTGGCCATTTGGTCAAATTTGTTCGCAATTTTATCGAAACCTGTTTGACGAATCAACTTTATTTTAATAACTTTTTGTCAGCATGGTCTGAAGATGTTATGATTCAATTTTGGTGAAAATTGGACAAACGGTGTGGGAGGAGTTCGAAAAAGTAGGTTTTTAAAGAAAAACAACATGGCGGACAGGAAGTTTGGCCGACTATGACAAATTTGGTATCTGTGTTCTCGGTTTGACCCAAGGAACGTATAAAGACAACTTATTTTACCATAGGTTAACGTGTTCAAAAGTTATTAGCATTTTTGCAAATTTGTTTATAACTTTTGACCACAAGGTGGCGCTGCCTCGAAACTTTTTGTGTTGTATCAGGCCCAGATGCCGAAGACACATATCGAGTTTCGTAACGATACACCAATGTGTTTGTTAAATATAGCAATTTATGACAAAATTCAAAATGGCCGACCCTCAAAATGGCCGATATGGGAAAATTTGGTATTGCACGACTCGGCATGATGCCCTGAATCTAACGAGACCAGTTTTATGATTTTTGATCGAAGCGTTCAGAAGTTATAAGCAAATATTTCACTTTTTCATATCTCCAGACCACTAGGGGGCAGAGCGCCAAATCTCCGCAGGTAGCCTCAGACCATCATTGCCATAACACACACCAAGTTTGGTCAGAATACGCTAATGCGTTGCAGAGATAAAGCCTCGCTTTCATTTCTGCGGCCATTTTGTCGAATTCATTCGCAAGTTATTCGTAAACGGTTTGACAAATAAACTTTCTTTTAATAACTTTTTGTACGCATAGTCTGGAGATGATGTGGTTCAATTTTCGTGAAAATCGGACAAACGGCCTAGGAGGAGTTCGAAAAAGTAGGTTTTTCGTAAAATTCAAAATGGCGGGAAAATTTTCATGACGGAAAATGACGTCATAGGGTGCAATCGAATCGTCTTGAGCCAAGGAATTAGTGGACGAAAGAATTTTGTTTCTAGGACATACGGTTCAAGAGTTATTTACGTAAACGTGAGTGCAACTTTGGACAGTTGGTGGCGCTAGAGACATTGAGTTAGAGACTTCAAATTTGCTATGGTCAATGATTGGCTTGTCCTCTATCAGTGTGCCAAATTTTATCATTTTCCCGCAAACGGTTCTATGGCCTTACATAGACTTCCATGGCGGAAGAAGAAGAAGAAGAAGAAGAAGAAGATGAATAATAATAATAAAGAACCGGAACAATTACAATAGGTGCCTCCGCACCTTCGGTGCTTGGCCCCTAATAATAATAAGAACCGGAACAAAAACAATAGGTGCCTCCGCACCTTCGGTGCTTGGCCCCTAAATAGCTGCTAGCAGCCATCACGGGGCCAAGCGCAAGGAGGGCATTAAATGTCATGCCGACATGGCTGGCATCATCAGACCAATGGCAGTAAGAATCTAAAGACATTTCAATATGACTTAAGTCTAAATGGCTGAAAAATCAACAATACGGTCTTTAGTAATTCGATTTAATGGTTTATCACATTCAACCAGCAGGCAGCGCTGTAACCAAATTGTAGTGTCAATTCATGTGGTACATTGAGAGTGTGGTGACATTGACACATGCAAAGTTTGCTTTCAATTGGGTAAACCATTGCTGACAGAGCACTAAAGTCATGTGTTTGTTAAACATAGAATCTTATAAGAAAAATCGAAATGGCAGACGCTCAAAATGGCCGATATGGGAAAATTTGGTATCACAGGACTCGGCATGACCCATTGGATCTAAAGAGACCAGTTTCATGATTTTTGGCCAAAGGGTTCAGGAGTTATAAGCAAAAAAGTCAGTTTTTTAATATCTCCTGACCACTAGGGGGCAGAGCGCCAAAACTCTGCAGGTAGCCTCAAACCATGATTGACATAACACACACCTAGTTTGGTCAGAAAAGGCTAATGCATTGGGGAGATAAAGCCTCAATTTCATTTTGGCGACTTTTACCTCAGATTCTTTCACGAGTTATTCGTAAACGGTTTGACGAATCAACTTTGTTTATATATCGTTTTGTCAACATTGTCAGGAGATGATGTGGTTCAATTTTCGTGAACATCGGACGAACGGCCTAGGAGGAGTTCGACAAAGTAGGTTTTTCATAAAATTCAAAATGGCGGGAAAATTTTCATGACGGAAAATGACGTCATAGGGTGCAATCGAATCGTCTTGAGCCAAGGAATCAGTGGACAAAAGAATTTTGTTTCTAGGACATACGGTTCAAAAGTTATTTACGTAAACGTGAGTGCAACTTTGGACAGTTGGTGGCGGTAGAGAGATTGAGTTAGAGACTTCAATTTTGCTATGGTCAATGATTAGACTCTCCTTTATGAGTGTGCCAACTTTTTTTCATTTTCCCGCTTACGGTTCTATGGGCTGTCATAGACTTCAATGGCAGAAGAAGAATAATAATAATAATAATAATAAGAACCGGAACAAAAACAATAGGTGCCTCCGCACCTTCGGTGCTTGGCCCCTAATAAATATAGCTGCTAGCAGCCATAACCATTGCTGACAGAGCACTAAAGTCAAGTGTTTGTTAAACATAGCATCTTATAAGAAAAATCGAAATGGCAGACGCTCAAAATGGCCGATATGGGAATATTTGGTATCACAGGACTCGGCATGACCCACTGGATCTAAAGAGACCAGTTTCATGATTTTTGGCCAAAGGGTTCAGAAGTTATAAGCAAAAAAGTCAGTTTTTGATAACTCCTGACCACTAGGGGGCACAGCGCCAAAACTCTGCAGGTAGCCTCAAACCATGATTGACATAACACACACCTAGTTTGGTCAGAAAAGGCTAATGCATTGGGGAGATAAAGCCTCAATTTCATTTTGGCGACTTTTACCTCAGATTCTTTCGCGAGTTATTCGTAAACGGTTTGACGAATCAACTTTCTTTATATATCGTTTTGTCCACATTGTCGGGAGATGATGTGGTTCAATTTTCGTGAACATCGGACGAACGGCCTAGGAGGAGTTCGACAAAGTAGGTTTTTCATAAAATTCAAAATGGCGGGAAAATTTTCATGACGGAAAATGACGTCATAGGGTGCAATCGAATCGTCTTGAGCCAAGGAATCAGTGGACAAAAGAATTTTGTTTCTAGGACATACGGTTCAAAAGTTATTTACGTAAACGTGAGTGCAACTTTGGACAGTTGGTGGCGCTAGAGAGATTGAGTTAGAGACTTCAATTTTGCTATGGTCAATGATTGGACTCTCCTTTATGAGTGTGCCAACTTTTTTTCATTTTCCCGCTTACGGTTCTATGGGCTGTCATAGACTTCAATGGCAGAAGAAGAATAATAATAATAAATATAGCTGCTAGCAGCCATCACGGGGCCAAGCGCAAGGAGGGCATTAAATGTCATGCCGACATGGCTGGCATCATCAGACCAACGGCAGTAAGAATCTAAAGACATTTCAATATGACTTAAGTCTAAATGGCTGAAAAATCAACAATACGGTCTTTAGTAATTCGATTTAATGGTTTATCACATTCAACCAACAGGCAGCGCTGTAACCAAATTGTAGTGTGTGGTACATTGAGAGTGTGGTGACATTGACACATGCAAAGTTTGCTTTCAATTGGGTAAACCATTGCTGACAGAGCACTAAAGTCATGTGTTTGTTAAACATAGCATCTTATAAGAAAAATCGAAATGGCAGACGCTCAAAATGGCCGATATGGGAATATTTGGTATCACAGGACTCGGCATGACCCACTGGATCTAAAGAGACCAGTTTCATGATTTTTGGCCAAAGGGTTCAGAAGTTATAAGCAAAAAAGTCAGTTTTTGATAACTCCTGACCACTAGGGGGCACAGCGCCAAAACTCTGCAGGTAGCCTCAAACCATGATTGACATAACACACACCTAGTTTGGTCAGAAAAGGCTAATGCATTGGGGAGATAAAGCCTCAATTTCATTTTGGCGACTTTTACCTCAGATTCTTTCGCGAGTTATTCGTAAACGGTTTGACGAATCAACTTTCTTTATATATCGTTTTGTCCACATTGTCGGGAGATGATGTGGTTCAATTTTCGTGAACATCGGACGAACGGCCTAGGAGGAGTTCGACAAAGTAGGTTTTTCATAAAATTCAAAATGGCGGGAAAATTTTCATGACGGAAAATGACGTCATAGGGTGCAATCGAATCGTCTTGAGCCAAGGAATCAGTGGACAAAAGAATTTTGTTTCTAGGACATACGGTTCAAAAGTTATTTACGTAAACGTGAGTGCAACTTTGGACAGTTGGTGGCGCTAGAGAGATTGAGTTAGAGACTTCAATTTTGCTATGGTCAATGATTGGACTCTCCTTTATGAGTGTGCCAACTTTTTTTCATTTTCCCGCTTACGGTTCTATGGGCTGTCATAGACTTCAATGGCAGAAGAAGAATAATAATAATAAATATAGCTGCAAGCAGCCATCACGGGGCCAAGCACAAAGAAGGCATTAAATGTCATGCCGACATGGCTGGCAGCATCAGACCAACGGCAGGAAGCATCTAAAGACATTTCGATAGGACTTCAGTCTAAATTGCTGAAAAATCATCAATACGGTCTTTAGTAATTCGATTTAACGGTTTATCACGTTTGACCAACAGGCAGCGCTGTAACCAAACTGATATGTCAAATCACGTGGTTTATCCAGAGTGAGGTGACAATGACACATGCAAAGTTTGGTGTCAATAGGGTAAAGCATTGCTGACATACTGCTTTAAAGTCATGTGTTTAAGCATAGCATTTCATGACAAAATTCTAAATAGCTGACGCTGAAAATGGCCGATATGGGAAAATTTGGTATCGCAGGACTCGGCATGATGCACTGAATCTAAAGACAGCAGTTTCATGATTTTTGGACAAAGCGTTCAGGAGTTATAATCAAAAATGTCAGTTTTTCATATCTCCTGACCACTAGGGGGCAGAGCGCCAAAACTCTGCAGGTAGCCTCAGACCATGATTGACATAACACACATCAATTTTGGTCAGAATACGCTAATGCGTTACGGAGATATAGCCTCGCTTTATTTGGTGGCCATTTGGTCAAATTCGTTCGCAATTTTATCGAAACCTGTTTGATGAATCAACTTTATTTTAATAACTTTTTGTCAGCATGGTCTGAAGATGTTATGATTCAATTTTGGTGAAAATTGGACAAACGGTGTGGGAGGAGTTCGAAAAAGTAGGTTTTTAAAGAAAAACAACATGGCGGACAGGAAGTTTGGCCGACTATGACAAATTTGGTATCTGTGTTCTCGGTTTGACCCAAGGAACGTATAAAGACAACTTATTTTACCATAGGTTAACGTGTTTAAAAGTTATTAGCATATTTGTAAATTTGGTTATAACTTTTGACCACAAGGTGGCGCTACCTCGAAACTTTTTGTGTTGTATCAGGCCCAGATGCCGAAGACACATATCGAGTTTCGTAACGATACGCCAATGTGTTTGTTAAATATAGCAATTTATGACAAAATTCAAAATGGCCGACCCTCAAAATGGCCGATATGGGAAAATTTTGTATCGCACGACTCGGCATGATGCCCTGAATCTAACGAGACCAGTTTTATGATTTTTAGTCGAAGCGTTCAGAAGTTATAAGCAAATATTTCACTTTTTCATATCTCCAGACCACTAGGGGGCAGAGCGCCAAATCTTTGCAGATAGCCTCAGACCATCATTGCCATAACACACACCAAGTTTGGTCAGAATACGCTAATGCGTTGCGGAGATAAAGCCTCGCTTTCATTTCTGCGCCCATTTTGTTGAATTCTTTCGCAAGTTATTCGTAAACGGTTTGACAAATCAACTTTCTTTTAATAACTTTTTGTACGCATAGTCTGGAGATGATGTGGTTCAATTTTCGTGAAAATCGGACCAACGGCCTAGGAGAAGTTCGAAAAAGTAGGTTTTTCGTAAAATTCAAAATGGCGGGAAAATTTTCATGACGGAAAATGACGTCATAGGGTGCAATCGAATCGTCTTGAGCCAAGGAATTAGTGGACGAAAGAATTTTGTTTCTAGGACATACGGTTCAAGAGTTATTTACGTAAACGTGAGTGCAACTTTGGACAGTTGGTGGCGCTAGAGACATTGAGTTAGAGACTTCAATTTTGCTATGGTCAATGATTGGACTGTCCTTTATGAGTGTGCCAAATTTTATCATTTTCCCGCAAACGGTTCTATGGGCTGCCATAGACTTCCATGGCGGAAGAAGAAGATGAATAATAATAATAAAGAACCGGAACAATTACAATAGGTGCCTCCGCACCTTCGGTGCTTGGCCCCTAATAATAATAAGAACCGGAACAAAAACAATAGGTGCCTCCGCACCTTCGGTGCTTGGCCCCTAAATATAGCTGCTAGCAGCCATCACGGGGCCAAGCGCAAGGAGGGCATTACATGTTATGCCGACATGGCTTGCATCATCAGACCAACGGCAGTAAGAATCTAAAGACATTTCAATATGACTTAAGTCTAAATGGCTGAAAAATCAACAATACGGTCTTTAGTATTTCGATTTAATGGTTTATCACATTCAACCAACAGGCAGCGCTGTAACCAAATTGTAGTGTCAATTCATGTGGTACATTGAGAGTGTGGTGACTGACACATGCAAAGTTTGCTTTCAATTGGGTAAACCATTGCTGACAGAGCACTAAAGTCATGTGTTTGTTAAACTTAGCATCTTATAAGAAAAATCGAAATGGCAGACGCTCAAAATGGCCGATATGGGAATATTTGGTATCACAGGACTCGGCATGACCCACTGGATCTAAAGAGACCAGTTTCATGTTTTTTGGCCAAAGGGTTCAGAAGTTATAAGCAAAAAAGTCAGTTTTTCATAACTCCTGACCACTAGGGGGCAGAGCGCCAAAACTCTGCAGGTAGCCTCAGACCATGATTGACATAACACACACCTAGTTTGGTCAGAAAAGACTAATGCATTGCGGAGATAAAGCCTCAGTTTCAATTTGGCGACTTTTACCTCGGATTCTTTCGCGAGTTATTCGTAAACGGTTTGTCGAATCAACTTTCTTTATATATCGTTTTGTCCACATTGTCGGGAGATGATGTGGTTCAATTTTCGTGAAGATCGGACGAACGGCCTAGGAGGAGTTCGACAAAGTAGGTTTTTCATAAAATTCAAAATGGCGGGAAAATTTTCATGACGGAAAATGACGTCATAGGGTGCAATCGAATCGTCTTGAGCCAAGGAATCAGTGGACAAAAGAATTTTGTTTCTAGGACATACGGTTCAAAAGTTATTTACGTAAACGTGAGTGCAACTTTGGACGGTTGGTGGCGCTATAGAGATTGAGTTAGAGACTTCAATTTTGCTATGGTCAATGATTGGACTCTCCTTTATGAGTGTGCCAACTTTTTTTCATTTTCCCGCTTACGGTTCTATGGGCTGTCATAGACTTCAATGGCAGAAGAAGAATAATAATAATAATAATAATAAGAACCGGAACAAAAACAATAGGTGCCTCCGCACCTTCGGTGCTTGGCCCCTAACTAGCAGCCATCACGGGGCCAAGCGCAAGGAGGGCATTAAATGTCATGCCGACATCGCTGGCATCATCAGACCAACGGCAATAAGAATCTAAAGACATTTCAATATGACTTAAGTCTAAATGGCTGAAAAATCAACAATACGGTCTTTAGTATTTCGATTTAATGGTTTATCACATTCAACCAACAGGCAGCGCTGTAACCAAATTGTAGTGTCAATTCATGTGGTACATTGAGAGTGTGGTGACATTGACACATGCAAAGTTTGCTTTCAATTGGGTAAACCATTGCTGACAGAGCACTAAAGTCATGTGTTTGTTAAACATAGCATCTTATAAGAAAAATCGAAATGGCAGACGCTCAAAATGCCCGATATGGGAATATTTGCTATCACAGGACTCGGCATGACCCACTGGATCTAAAGAGACCAGTTTCATGATTTTTGGCCAAAGGGTTCAGAAGTTATAAGCAAAAAAGTCAGTTTTTGATAACTCCTGACCACTAGGGGGCACAGCGCCAAAACTCTGCAGGTAGCCTCAAACCATGATTGACATAACACACACCTAGTTTGGTCAGAAAAGGCTAATGCATTGGGGAGATAAAGCCTCAATTTCATTTTGGCGACTTTTACCTCAGATTCTTTCGCGAGTTATTCGTAAACGGTTTGACGAATCAACTTTCTTTATATATCGTTTTGTCCACATTGTCGGGAGATGATGTGGTTCAATTTTCGTGAACATCGGACGAACGGCCTAGGAGGAGTTCGACAAAGTAGGTTTTTCATAAAATTCAAAATGGCGGGAAAATCTTCATGACGGAAAATGACGTCATAGGGTGCAATCGAATCGTCTTGAGCCAAGGAATCAGTGGACAAAAGAATTTTGTTTCTAGGACATACGGTTCAAAAGTTATTTACGTAAACGTGAGTGCAACTTTGGACAGTTGGTGGCGCTAGAGAGATTGAGTTAGAGACTTCAATTTTGCTATGGTCAATGATTGGACTCTCCTTTATCAGTGTGCCAACTTTTTTTCATTTTCCCGCTTACGGTTCTATGGGCTGTCATAGACTTCAATGGCAGAAGAAGAATAATAATAATAAATATAGCTGCTAGCAGCCATCACGGGGCCAAGCGCAAGGAGGGCATTAAATGTCATGCCGACATGACTGGCATCATCAGATCAACGGCAGTAAAAATCTAAAGACATTTCAATATGGCTTAAGTCTAAATGGCTGAAAAACCAACAATACGGTCTTTAGCAATTCGATTTAATGGTTTATCGCATTCAACCAACAGGCAGCGCTGTAACCAAATTGTAGTGTGTGGTACATTGAGAGTGTGGTGACATTGACACATGCAAAGTTTGCTTTCAATTGGGTAAACCATTGCTGACAGAGCACTAAAGTCAAGTGTTTGTTAAACATAGCATCTTATAAGAAAAATCGAAATGGCAGACGCTCAAAATGGCCGATATGGGAATATTTGGTATCACAGGACTCGGCATGACCCACTGGATCTAAAGAGACCAGTTTCATGATTTTTGGCCAAAGGGTTCAGAAGTTATAAGCACAAAAGTCAGTTTTTCATAACTCCTGACCACTAGGGGGCACAGCGCCAAAACTCTGCAGGTAGCCTCAAACCATGATTGACATAATACACACCTAGTTTGGTCAGAAAAGGCTAATGCATTGCGGAGATAAAGCCTCAAATTCATTTTGGCGACTTTTACCTCGGATTCTTTCGCGAGTTATTCGTAAACAGTTTGACGAATAAACTTTCTTTATATACCGTTTTGTCCACATTGTCTGGAGATGATGTGGTTCAATTTTCGTGAAAATCGGACGAACGGCCTAGGAGGAGTTCGAAAAAGTAGGTTTTTCATAAAATTCAAAATGGCGGGAAAATTTTCATGACGGAAAATGACGTCATAGGGTGCATTCGAATCGTCTTGAGCCAAGGAATCAGTGGACAAAAGAATTTTGTTTCTAGGACATACGGTTCAAAAGTTATTTACATAAACGTGAGTGCAACTTTGGACAGTTGGTGGCGCAATAGAGATTGAGTTAGAGACTTCAATTTTGCTATGGTCAATGATTGGACTGTCCTTTATGAGTGTGCCAACTTTTTTTCATTTTCCCGCTTACGGTTCTATGGGCTGTCATAGACTTCAATGGCAGAAGAAGAATAATAATAATAATAATAAGAACCGGAACAAAAACAATAGGTGCCTCCGCACCTTCGGTGCTTGGCCCCTAAATAGCTGCTAGCAGCCATCACGGGGCCAAGCGTAAGGAGGGCATTAAATGTCATGCCGACATGGCTGGCATCATCAGACCAATGGCAGTAAGAATCTAAAGACATTTCAATATGACTTAAGTCTAAATGGCTGAAAAATCAACAATACGGTCTTTAGTAATTCGATTTAATGGTTTATCACATTCAACCAGCAGGCAGCGCTGTAACCAAATTGTAGTGTCAATTCATGTGGTACATTGAGAGTGTGGTGACATTGACACATGCAAAGTTTGCTTTCAATTGGGTAAACCATTGCTGACAGAGCACTAAAGTCATGTGTTTGTTAAACATAGAATCTTATAAGAAAAATCGAAATGGCAGACGCTCAAAATGGCCGATATGGGAAAATTTGGTATCACAGGACTCGGCATGACCCATTGGATCTAAAGAGACCAGTTTCATGATTTTTGGCCAAAGGGTTCAGGAGTTATAAGCAAAAAAGTCAGTTTTTTAATATCTCCTGACCACTAGGGGGCAGAGCGCCAAAACTCTGCAGGTAGCCTCAAACCATGATTGACATAACACACACCTAGTTTGGTCAGAAAAGGCTAATGCATTGGGGAGATAAAGCCTCAATTTCATTTTGGCGACTTTTACCTCAGATTCTTTCACGAGTTATTCGTAAACGGTTTGACGAATCAACTTTGTTTATATATCGTTTTGTCAACATTGTCAGGAGATGATGTGGTTCAATTTTCGTGAACATCGGACGAACGGCCTAGGAGGAGTTCGACAAAGTAGGTTTTTCATAAAATTCAAAATGGCGGGAAAATTTTCATGACGGAAAATGACGTCATAGGGTGCAATCGAATCGTCTTGAGCCAAGGAATCAGTGGACAAAAGAATTTTGTTTCTAGGACATACGGTTCAAAAGTTATTTACGTAAACGTGAGTGCAACTTTGGACAGTTGGTGGCGGTAGAGAGATTGAGTTAGAGACTTCAATTTTGCTATGGTCAATGATTAGACTCTCCTTTATGAGTGTGCCAACTTTTTTTCATTTTCCCGCTTACGGTTCTATGGGCTGTCATAGACTTCAATGGCAGAAGAAGAATAATAATAATAATAATAATAAGAACCGGAACAAAAACAATAGGTGCCTCCGCACCTTCGGTGCTTGGCCCCTAATAATAATAAGAACCGGAACAAAAACAATAGGTGCCTCCGCACCTTCGGTGCTTGGCCCCTAAATAGCTGCTAGCAGCCATCACGGGGCCAAGCGCAAGGAGGGCATTAAATGTCATGCCGACATGGCTGCCATCATCAGACCAACGGCAGTAAGAATCTAAAGACATTTCAATATGACTTAAGTCTAAATGGCTGAAAAATCAACAATACGGTCTTTAGTAATTCGATTTAATGGTTTATCACATTCAACCAACAGGCAGCGCTGTAACCAAATTGTAGTGTCAATTCATGTGGTACATTGAGAGTGTGGTGACATTGACACATGCAAAGTTTGCTTTCAATTGGGTAAACCATTGCTGACAGAATACTAAAGTCATGTGTTTGTTAAACATAGCATCTTATAAGAAAAATCGAAATGGCAGACGCTCAAAATGGCTGATATGGAAATATTTGGTATCACAGGACTCGGCATGACCCACTGGATCTAAAGAGACCAGTTTCATGATTTTTGGCCAAAGGGTTCAGAAGTTATAAGCAAAAAAGTCAGTTTTTCATAACTCCTGACCACTAGGGGGCACAGCGCCAAAACTCTGCAGGTAGCCTCAGAACATGATTGACATAACACACACCTAGTTTGGTCAGAAAAGGCTAATGCATTGGGGAGATAAAGCCTCAATTTCATATTGGCGACTTTTACCTTGGATTCTTTTGCGAGTTATTCGTAAACGGTTTGACGAATCAACTTTCTTTATATATCGTTTTGTCCACATTGTCTGGAGATGATGTGGTTCAATTTTCGTGAAAATCGGACAAACGGCCTAGGAGGAGTTCGAAAAAGTAGGTTTTTCATAAAATTCAAAATGGCGGGAAAATTTTCATGACGGAAAATGACGTCATAGGGTGCAATCGAATCGTCTTGAGCCAAGGAATCAGAGGACAAAAGAATTTTGTTTCTAGGACATACGGTTCAAAAGTTATTTACGTAAACATGAGTGCAACTTTGGACAGTTGGTGGCGCTATAGAGATTGAGTTAGAGACTTCAATTTTGCTATGGTCAATGATTGGACTGTCCTTTATGAGTGTGCCAACTTTTTTTCATTTTCCCGCTTACGGTTCTATGGGCTGCCATAGACTTCAATGGCAGAAGAATAATAATAATAAATATAGCTGCAAGCAGCCATGACGGGGCCAAGCACAAAGAAGGCATTAAATGTCATGCCGACATGGCTGGCAGCATCAGACCAACGGCAGGAAGCATCTAAAGACATTTCAATATGACTTCAGTCTAAATGGCTGAAAAATCATCAATACGGTCTATAGTAATTCGATTTAATGGTTTATCACGTTCGACCAACAGGCAGCGCTGTAACCAAACTGATATGTCAAATCACGTGGTTTATCCAGAGTGAGGTGACAATGACACATGCAAAGTTTGGTGTCAATAGGGTAAAGCATTGCTGACATCCAGCTTTAAAGTCATGTGTTTGTTAAGCATAGCATTTCATGACAAAATTCTAAATAGCTGACGCTGAAAATGGCCGATATGGGAAAATTTGGTATCGCAGGACTCGGCATGATGCACTGAATCTAAAGACAGCAGTTTCATGATTTTTGGACAAAGCGTTCAGGAGTTATAATCAAAAATGTCATTATTTTATATCTCCTGACCACTAGGGGGCAGAGCGCCAAAACTCTGCAGGTAGCCTCAGATCATGATTGACATGACACACAGAAAGTTTGGTCAGAATACGCTAATGCGTTGCGGAGATATAGCCTCGCTTTATTTGGTGGCAATTTGGTCAAATTCGTTCGCAATTTTATCGAAACCTGTTTGACAAATCAACTTTATTTTAATAACTTTTTGTCAGCATGGTCTGAAGATGTTATGATTCAATTTTGGTGAAAATTGGACAAACGGTGTGGGAGGAGTTCGAAAAAGTAGGTTTTTAAAGAAAAACAACATGGCGGACAGGAAGTTTGGCCGACTATGACAATTTTGGTATCTGTGTTCTCGGTTTGACCCAAGGAACGTATAAAGACAACTTATTTTACCATAGGTTAACGTGTTCAAAAGTTATTAGCATTTTTGGAAATTTGGTTATAACTTTTGACCACAAGGTGGCGCTGCCTCGAAATTTTTTGTGTTGTATCAGGCCCAGATGCCGAAGACACATATCGAGTTTCGTAACGATACGCCAATGTGTTTGTTAAATATAGCAATTTGTGACAAAATTCAAAATGGCCGACCCTCAAAATGGCCAATATGGGAAAATTTTGTATCGCACGACTCGGCATGATGCCCTGAATCTAACGAGACCAGTTTTATGATTTTTGGTCGAAGCGTTCAGAAGTTATAAGCAAATATTTCACTTTTTCATATCTCCAGACCACTAGGGGGCAGAGCGCCAAAACTCTGTAGGTAGCCTCAGACCATCATTGCCATAACACACACCAAGTTTGGTTAGAATACGCTAATGCGTTGCGGAGATAAAGCCTCGCTTTCATTTCTGCGGCCATTTTGTTGAATTCTTTCGCAAGTTATTCGTAAACGGTTTGACAAATCAACTTTCTTTTAATAACTTTTTGTATGCATAGTCTGGAGATGATGTGGTTCAATTTTCGTGAAAATCGGACCAACGGCCTAGGAGGAGTTCGAAAAAGTAGGTTTTTCGTAAAATTCAAAATGGCGGGAAAATTTTCATGACGGAAAATGACGTCATAGGGTGCAATCGAATCGTCTTGAGCCAAGGAATCAGTGGACGAAAGAATTTTGTTTCTAGGACATACGGTTCAAAAGTTATTTACGTAAACGTGAGTTCAAATTTGGACAGTTGGTGGCGCTAGAGACATTGAGTTAGAGACTTCAAATTTGCTATGGTCAATGATTGGCTTGTCCTTGATCAGTGTGCCAAATTTCATCATTTTCCCGCAAACGGTTCTATGGCCTGCCATAGACTTCCATGGCGGAAGAAGAAGATGAATAATAATAATAAAGAACCGGAACAATTACAATAGGTGCCTCCGCACCTTCGGTGCTTGGCCCCTAATAACAAGCAGCCATGACGGGGCCAAGCATTAGGAGGGCATTAAATGTTATGCCGACATGGCTGGCAGCATCAGACCAACAGCAGTAAGCATCTAAAGACATACCAATATGACTTCAGTCTAAATGGCTGAAAAATCATCAATACGGTCTTTAGCAATTCAATGTAATGGTTTATCACGTTCGATAACTCAGCGCTGTAACCAAACTGATGTGTCAAATCATGTGGTATATCCAGAGTGAGGTGACAATGACACATGCAAAGTTTGGTGTCAATAGGGTAAAGCATTGCTGACATCCAGCTTTAAAGTCATGTGTTTGTTAAGCATAGCATTTCATGACAAAATTCTAAATAGCTGACGCTGAAAATGGCCGATATGGGAAAATTTGGTATCGCACGACTCGGCATGATGCCCTGAATCTAAAGACAGCAGTTTCATGATTTTTGGACAAAGCATTCAGGAGTTATAATCAAAAATGTCAGTATTTTATATCTCCTGACCACTAGGGGGCAGAGCGCCAAAACTCTGCAGGTAGCCTCAGATCATGATTGACATGACACACAGAAAGTTTGGTCAGAATACGCTAATGCGTTGCGGAGATATAGCCTCGCTTTATTTGGTGGCCATTTGGTCAAATTTGTTCGCAATTTTATCGAAACCTGTTTGACGAATCAACTTTATTTTAATAACTTTTTGTCAGCATGGTCTGAAGATGTTATGATTCAATTTTGGTGAAAATTGGACAAACGGTGTGGGAGGAGTTCGAAAAAGTAGGTTTTTAAAGAAAAACAACATGGCGGACAGGAAGTTTGGCCGACTATGACAAATTTGGTATCTGTGTTCTCGGTTTGACCCAAGGAACGTATAAAGACAACTTATTTTACCATAGGTTAACGTGTTCAAAAGTTATTAGCATTTTTGCAAATTTGTTTATAACTTTTGACCACAAGGTGGCGCTGCCTCGAAACTTTTTGTGTTGTATCAGGCCCAGATGCCGAAGACACATATCGAGTTTCGTAACGATACACCAATGTGTTTGTTAAATATAGCAATTTATGACAAAATTCAAAATGGCCGACCCTCAAAATGGCCGATATGGGAAAATTTGGTATTGCACGACTCGGCATGATGCCCTGAATCTAACGAGACCAGTTTTATGATTTTTGATCGAAGCGTTCAGAAGTTATAAGCAAATATTTCACTTTTTCATATCTCCAGACCACTAGGGGGCAGAGCGCCAAATCTCCGCAGGTAGCCTCAGACCATCATTGCCATAACACACACCAAGTTTGGTCAGAATACGCTAATGCGTTGCAGAGATAAAGCCTCGCTTTCATTTCTGCGGCCATTTTGTCGAATTCATTCGCAAGTTATTCGTAAACGGTTTGACAAATAAACTTTCTTTTAATAACTTTTTGTACGCATAGTCTGGAGATGATGTGGTTCAATTTTCGTGAAAATCGGACAAACGGCCTAGGAGGAGTTCGAAAAAGTAGGTTTTTCGTAAAATTCAAAATGGCGGGAAAATTTTCATGACGGAAAATGACGTCATAGGGTGCAATCGAATCGTCTTGAGCCAAGGAATTAGTGGACGAAAGAATTTTGTTTCTAGGACATACGGTTCAAGAGTTATTTACGTAAACGTGAGTGCAACTTTGGACAGTTGGTGGCGCTAGAGACATTGAGTTAGAGACTTCAAATTTGCTATGGTCAATGATTGGCTTGTCCTCTATCAGTGTGCCAAATTTTATCATTTTCCCGCAAACGGTTCTATGGCCTTACATAGACTTCCATGGCGGAAGAAGAAGAAGAAGAAGAAGAAGAAGATGAATAATAATAATAAAGAACCGGAACAATTACAATAGGTGCCTCCGCACCTTCGGTGCTTGGCCCCTAATAATAATAAGAACCGGAACAAAAACAATAGGTGCCTCCGCACCTTCGGTGCTTGGCCCCTAAATAGCTGCTAGCAGCCATCACGGGGCCAAGCGCAAGGAGGGCATTAAATGTCATGCCGACATGGCTGGCATCATCAGACCAATGGCAGTAAGAATCTAAAGACATTTCAATATGACTTAAGTCTAAATGGCTGAAAAATCAACAATACGGTCTTTAGTAATTCGATTTAATGGTTTATCACATTCAACCAGCAGGCAGCGCTGTAACCAAATTGTAGTGTCAATTCATGTGGTACATTGAGAGTGTGGTGACATTGACACATGCAAAGTTTGCTTTCAATTGGGTAAACCATTGCTGACAGAGCACTAAAGTCATGTGTTTGTTAAACATAGAATCTTATAAGAAAAATCGAAATGGCAGACGCTCAAAATGGCCGATATGGGAAAATTTGGTATCACAGGACTCGGCATGACCCATTGGATCTAAAGAGACCAGTTTCATGATTTTTGGCCAAAGGGTTCAGGAGTTATAAGCAAAAAAGTCAGTTTTTTAATATCTCCTGACCACTAGGGGGCAGAGCGCCAAAACTCTGCAGGTAGCCTCAAACCATGATTGACATAACACACACCTAGTTTGGTCAGAAAAGGCTAATGCATTGGGGAGATAAAGCCTCAATTTCATTTTGGCGACTTTTACCTCAGATTCTTTCACGAGTTATTCGTAAACGGTTTGACGAATCAACTTTGTTTATATATCGTTTTGTCAACATTGTCAGGAGATGATGTGGTTCAATTTTCGTGAACATCGGACGAACGGCCTAGGAGGAGTTCGACAAAGTAGGTTTTTCATAAAATTCAAAATGGCGGGAAAATTTTCATGACGGAAAATGACGTCATAGGGTGCAATCGAATCGTCTTGAGCCAAGGAATCAGTGGACAAAAGAATTTTGTTTCTAGGACATACGGTTCAAAAGTTATTTACGTAAACGTGAGTGCAACTTTGGACAGTTGGTGGCGGTAGAGAGATTGAGTTAGAGACTTCAATTTTGCTATGGTCAATGATTAGACTCTCCTTTATGAGTGTGCCAACTTTTTTTCATTTTCCCGCTTACGGTTCTATGGGCTGTCATAGACTTCAATGGCAGAAGAAGAATAATAATAATAATAATAATAAGAACCGGAACAAAAACAATAGGTGCCTCCGCACCTTCGGTGCTTGGCCCCTAATAATAATAAGAACCGGAACAAAAACAATAGGTGCCTCCGCACCTTCGGTGCTTGGCCCCTAATAAGAACCGGAACAAAAACAATAGGTGCCTCCGCACCTTCGGTGCTTGGCCCCTAATAATAAGAACCGGAACAAAAACAATAGGTGCCTCCGCACCTTCGGTGCTTGGCCCCTAATAATAAGAACCGGAACAAAAACAATAGGTGCCTCCGCACCTTCGGTGCTTGGCCCCTAATAATAAGAACCGGAACAAAAACAATAGGTGCCTCCGCACCTTCGGTGCTTGGCCCCTAATAATAATAATAAAGAACCGGAACAATTACAATAGGTGCCTCCGCACCTTCGGTGCTTGGCCCCTAATAATAATAAATATAGCTGCAAGCAGCCATGACGGGGCCAAGCATTAGGAGGGCATTAAATGTTATGCCGACATGGCTGGCAGCATCAGACCAACAGCAGTAAGCATCTAAAGACATACCAATATGACTTCAGTCTAAATGGCTGAAAAATCATCAATACGGTCTTTAGCAATTCAATGTAATGGTTTATCACGTTCGATAACTCAGCGCTGTAACCAAACTGATGTGTCAAATCATGTGGTATATCCAGAGTGAGGTGACAATGACACATGCAAAGTTTGGTGTCAATAGGGTAAAGCATTGCTGACATCCAGCTTTAAAGTCATGTGTTTGTTAAGCATAGCATTTCATGACAAAATTCTAAATAGCTGACGCTGAAAATGGCCGATATGGGAAAATTTGGTATCGCACGACTCGGCATGATGCCCTGAATCTAAAGACAGCAGTTTCATGATTTTTGGACAAAGCATTCAGGAGTTATAATCAAAAATGTCAGTATTTTATATCTCCTGACCACTAGGGGGCAGAGCGCCAAAACTCTGCAGGTAGCCTCAGATCATGATTGACATGACACACAGAAAGTTTGGTCAGAATACGCTAATGCGTTGCGGAGATATAGCCTCGCTTTATTTGGTGGCCATTTGGTCAAATTTGTTCGCAATTTTATCGAAACCTGTTTGACGAATCAACTTTATTTTAATAACTTTTTGTCAGCATGGTCTGAAGATGTTATGATTCAATTTTGGTGAAAATTGGACAAACGGTGTGGGAGGAGTTCGAAAAAGTAGGTTTTTAAAGAAAAACAACATGGCGGACAGGAAGTTTGGCCGACTATGACAAATTTGGTATCTGTGTTCTCGGTTTGACCCAAGGAACGTATAAAGACAACTTATTTTACCATAGGTTAACGTGTTCAAAAGTTATTAGCATTTTTGCAAATTTGTTTATAACTTTTGACCACAAGGTGGCGCTGCCTCGAAACTTTTTGTGTTGTATCAGGCCCAGATGCCGAAGACACATATCGAGTTTCGTAACGATACACCAATGTGTTTGTTAAATATAGCAATTTATGACAAAATTCAAAATGGCCGACCCTCAAAATGGCCGATATGGGAAAATTTGGTATTGCACGACTCGGCATGATGCCCTGAATCTAACGAGACCAGTTTTATGATTTTTGATCGAAGCGTTCAGAAGTTATAAGCAAATATTTCACTTTTTCATATCTCCAGACCACTAGGGGGCAGAGCGCCAAATCTCCGCAGGTAGCCTCAGACCATCATTGCCATAACACACACCAAGTTTGGTCAGAATACGCTAATGCGTTGCAGAGATAAAGCCTCGCTTTCATTTCTGCGGCCATTTTGTCGAATTCATTCGCAAGTTATTCGTAAACGGTTTGACAAATAAACTTTCTTTTAATAACTTTTTGTACGCATAGTCTGGAGATGATGTGGTTCAATTTTCGTGAAAATCGGACAAACGGCCTAGGAGGAGTTCGAAAAAGTAGGTTTTTCGTAAAATTCAAAATGGCGGGAAAATTTTCATGACGGAAAATGACGTCATAGGGTGCAATCGAATCGTCTTGAGCCAAGGAATTAGTGGACGAAAGAATTTTGTTTCTAGGACATACGGTTCAAGAGTTATTTACGTAAACGTGAGTGCAACTTTGGACAGTTGGTGGCGCTAGAGACATTGAGTTAGAGACTTCAAATTTGCTATGGTCAATGATTGGCTTGTCCTCTATCAGTGTGCCAAATTTTATCATTTTCCCGCAAACGGTTCTATGGCCTTACATAGACTTCCATGGCGGAAGAAGAAGAAGAAGAAGAAGAAGAAGAAGATGAATAATAATAATAAAGAACCGGAACAATTACAATAGGTGCCTCCGCACCTTCGGTGCTTGGCCCCTAAATATAGCTGCTAGCAGCCATCACGGGGCCAAGCGCAAGGAGGGCATTAAATGTCATGCCGACATGGCTGGCATCATCAGACCAACGGCAGTAAGAATCTAAAGACATTTCAATATGACTTAAGTCTAAATGGCTGAAAAACCAACAATACGGTTTTTAGCAATTCGATTTAATGGTTTAATCACATTCAACCAACAGGCAGCGCTGTAACCAAATTGTAGTGTCAATTCATGTGGTACATTGAGAGTGTGGTGACATTGACACATGCAAAGTTTGCTTTCAATTGGGTAAACCATTGCTGACAGACCACTAAAGTCATGTGTTTGTTAAACATAGCTTCTTACAAGAAAAATCGAAATGGCAGACGCTCAAAATGGCCGATATGGGAAAATTTGGTATCACAGGACTCGGCATGACCCACTGGATCTAAAGAGACCAGTTTCATGATTTTTAGACAAAGCGTTCAGGAGTTATAATCAAAAATGTCAGTTTTTTTATATCTCCTGACCACTAGGGGGCAGAGCGCCAAATCTCTGCAGGTAGCCTCAAACCATGATTGACATAACACACACCTAGTTTGGTCAGAAAACGCTAATGCGTTGCGGAGATAAAGCCTCAATTTCATTTTTGCAACCATTACGTCGGATTCTTTCGCGAGTTATTCGTAAACGGTTTGACATATCAACTTTCTTTGGATAACTTTTTGTCAAGATGGTCTGGAAATGATGTGGTTTAATTTTGTTGAAAATTGGACAAACGGTCTGGGAGGAGTTCGAAAAAGTAGGTTTTTAAAGAAAAACAACATGGTGGACAAGAAGTTTGGCCGACTATGACAAATTTGGTATCTGTGTTCTCGGATTGACCCAAGGAACGTATAAAGATAATTTGTTTTACCATAGGTTAACGCACTCAAAAGTTATTAGCATATTTGTAAATTTGGTTATAATTTTTGACCACAAGGGGGTGCTGCCTCGAAACTTTTTGAGTCGTATCAAGGTTAGGTGCCGAAGACACATATTGAGTTTCGTAACGATACGCCAATATCTTTTTTAAATATAGCAATTTATGACAATATTCAAAATGGCCGACGCTCAAAATGGCCGATATGGGAAAATTTGGTATCGCACGACTCGGCATGATGCACTGAATCTAAAGAGACCAGTTTTATTATTTTTGGCCAAAGCGTTCAGAAGTTATAAGCAAATATTTAACTTTTTCATATCTCTTGACCACTAGGGGGCACAGCGCCAAAACTCTGCAGGTAGCCTCAGATCATGATTGACATAACACACACCTAGTTTGGTCAGAAAACGCTAATGCGTTGCGGAGATAAAGCCTCAATTTCATTTTTGCGACCATTACGTCGGATTCTTTCGCGAGTTATTCGTAAACGGTTTGACATATCAACTTTCTTTGGATAACTTTTTTTCCACATTGTCTGGAGATGATGTGGTTCAATTTTCGTTGAAATCGGAAAAACGGCCTAGGAGGAGTTCGAAAAAGTAGGTTTTTCGTAAAATTCAAAATGGCGGGAAATTTTTCATGACGGAAAATGACGTCATAGGGTGCAATCGAATCGTCTTGAGCCAAGGAATTAGTGGACGAAAGAATTTTGTTTCTAGGACATACGGTTCAAGAGTTATTTACGTAAACGTGAGTGCAACTTTGGACAGTTGGTGGCGCTAGAGACATCGAGTTAGAGACTTCAAATTTGCTATGGTCAATGATTGGCTTGTCCTCTATCAGTGTGCCAAATTTTATCATTTTCCCGCAAACGGTTCTATGGCCTTACATAGACTTCCATGGCGGAAGAAGAAGAAGAAGAAGAAGAAGAAGATGAATAATAATAATAAAGAACCGGAACAATTACAATAGGTGCCTCCGCACCTTCGGTGCTTGGCCCCTAAATATAGCTGCTAGCAGCCATCACGGGGCCAAGCGCAAGGAGGGCATTAAATGTCATGCCGACATGGCTGGCATCATCAGACCAACGGCAGTAAGAATCTAAAGACATTTCAATATGACTTAAGTCTAAATGGCTGAAAAACCAACAATACGGTCTTTAGCAATTCGATTTAATGGTTTATCACATTCAACCAACAGGCAGCGCTGTAACCAAATTGTAGTGTCAATTCATGTGGTACATTGAGAGTGTGGTGACATTGACACATGCAAAGTTTGCTTTCAATTGGGTAAACCATTGCTGACAGACCACTAAAGTCATGTGTTTGTTAAACATAGCATCTTACAAGAAAAATCGAAATGGCAGACGCTCAAAATGGCCGATATGGGAAAATTTGGTATCACAGGACTCGGCATGACCCACTGGATCTAAAGAGACCAGTTTCATGATTTTTAGACAAAGCGTTCAGGAGTTATAATCAAAAATGTCAGTTTTTTGATATCTCCTGACCACTAGGGGGCAGAGCGCCAAATCTCTGCAGGTAGCCTCAAACCATGATTGACATAACACACACCTAGTTTGGTCAGAAAACGCTAATGCGTTGCGGAGATAAAGCCTCAATTTCATTTTTGCAACCATTACGTCAGATTCTTTCGCGAGTTATTCGTAAACGGTTTGACATATCAACTTTCTTTGGATAACTTTTTGTCAAGATGGTCTGGAAATGATGTGGTTTAATTTTGTTGAAAATTGGACAAACGGTCTGGGAGGAGTTCGAAAAAGTAGGTTTTTAAAGAAAAACAACATGGTGGACAAGAAGTTTGGCCGACTATGACAAATTTGGTATCTGTGTTCTCGGTTTGACCCAAGGAACGTATAAAGATAATTTGTTTTACCATAGGTTAACGCACTCAAAAGTTATTAGCATATTTGTATATTTGGTTATAATTTTTGACCACAAGGGGGTGCTGCCTCGAAACTTTTTGAGTCGTATCAAGGTTAGGTGCCGAAGACACATATTGAGTTTCGTAACGATACGCCAATATCTTTGTTAAATATAGCAATTTATGACAATATTCAAAATGGCCGACGCTCAAAATGGCCGATATGGGAAAATTTGGTATCGCACTACTCGGCATGATGCACTGAATCTAAAGAGACCAGTTTTATTATTTTTGGCCAAAGCGTTCAGAAGTTATAATCAAATATTTAACTTTTTCATATCTCTTGACCACTAGGGGGCACAGCGCCAAAACTCTGCAGGTAGCCTCAGATCATGATTGACATAACACACACCTAGTTTGGTCAGAAAACGCTAATGCGTTGCGGAGATAAAGCCTCAATTTCATTTTTGCGACCATTACGTCGGATTCTTTCGCGAGTTATTCGTAAACGGTTTGACATATCAACTTTCTTTGGATAACTTTTTGTCCACATTGTCTGGAGATGATGTGGTTCAATTTTCGTTGAAATCGGAAAAACGGCCTAGGAGGAGTTCGAAAAAGTAGGTTTTTCGTAAAATTCAAAATGGCGGGAAAATTTTCATGACGGAAAATGACGTCATAGGGTGCAATCGAATCGTCATGAGCCAAGGAATTAGTGGACGAAAGAATTTTTTTTCTAGGTCATACGGTTCAAGAGTTATTTACGTAAACGTGAGTGCAACTTTGGACAGTTGGTGGCGCTAGAGACATTGAGTTAGAGACTTCAAATTTGCTATGGTCAATGATTGGCTTGTCCTCTATCAGTGTGCCAAATTTTATCATTTTCCCGCAAACGGTTCTATGGCCTTACATAGACTTCCATGGCGGAAGAAGAAGAAGAAGAAGAAGAAGAAGATGAATAATAATAATAAAGAACCGGAACAATTACAATAGGTGCCTCCGCACCTTCGGTGCTTGGCCCCTAATAATAATAAATATAGCTGCAAGCAGCCATGACGGGGCCAAGCATTAGGAGGGCATTAAATGTTATGCCGACATGGCTGGCAGCATCAGACCAACAGCAGTAAGCATCTAAAGACATACCAATATGACTTCAGTCTAAATGGCTGAAAAATCATCAATACGGTCTTTAGCAATTCAATGTAATGGTTTATCACGTTCGATAACTCAGCGCTGTAACCAAACTGATGTGTCAAATCATGTGGTATATCCAGAGTGAGGTGACAATGACACATGCAAAGTTTGGTGTCAATAGGGTAAAGCATTGGGTAGCCTCAGATCATGATTGACATGACACACAGAAAGTTTGGTCAGAATACGCTAATGCGTTGCGGAGATATAGCCTCGCTTTATTTGGTGGCCATTTGGTCAAATTTGTTCGCAATTTTATCGAAACCTGTTTGACGAATCAACTTTATTTTAATAACTTTTTGTCAGCATGGTCTGAAGATGTTATGATTCAATTTTGGTGAAAATTGGACAAACGGTGTGGGAGGAGTTCGAAAAAGTAGGTTTTTAAAGAAAAACAACATGGCGGACAGGAAGTTTGGCCGACTATGACAAATTTGGTATCTGTGTTCTCGGTTTGACCCAAGGAACGTATAAAGACAACTTATTTTACCATAGGTTAACGTGTTCAAAAGTTATTAGCATTTTTGCAAATTTGTTTATAACTTTTGACCACAAGGTGGCGCTGCCTCGAAACTTTTTGTGTTGTATCAGGCCCAGATGCCGAAGACACATATCGAGTTTCGTAACGATACACCAATGTGTTTGTTAAATATAGCAATTTATGACAAAATTCAAAATGGCCGACCCTCAAAATGGCCGATATGGGAAAATTTGGTATTGCACGACTCGGCATGATGCCCTGAATCTAACGAGACCAGTTTTATGATTTTTGATCGAAGCGTTCAGAAGTTATAAGCAAATATTTCACTTTTTCATATCTCCAGACCACTAGGGGGCAGAGCGCCAAATCTCCGCAGGTAGCCTCAGACCATCATTGCCATAACACACACCAAGTTTGGTCAGAATACGCTAATGCGTTGCAGAGATAAAGCCTCGCTTTCATTTCTGCGGCCATTTTGTCGAATTCATTCGCAAGTTATTCGTAAACGGTTTGACAAATAAACTTTCTTTTAATAACTTTTTGTACGCATAGTCTGGAGATGATGTGGTTCAATTTTCGTGAAAATCGGACAAACGGCCTAGGAGGAGTTCGAAAAAGTAGGTTTTTCGTAAAATTCAAAATGGCGGGAAAATTTTCATGACGGAAAATGACGTCATAGGGTGCAATCGAATCGTCTTGAGCCAAGGAATTAGTGGACGAAAGAATTTTGTTTCTAGGACATACGGTTCAAGAGTTATTTACGTAAACGTGAGTGCAACTTTGGACAGTTGGTGGCGCTAGAGACATTGAGTTAGAGACTTCAAATTTGCTATGGTCAATGATTGGCTTGTCCTCTATCAGTGTGCCAAATTTTATCATTTTCCCGCAAACGGTTCTATGGCCTTACATAGACTTCCATGGCGGAAGAAGAAGAAGAAGAAGAAGAAGAAGAAGAAGATGAATAATAATAATAAAGAACCGGAACAATTACAATAGGTGCCTCCGCACCTTCGGTGCTTGGCCCCTAATAATAAGAACCGGAACAAAAACAATAGGTGCCTCCGCACCTTCGGTGCTTGGCCCCTAATGACTCTTTCATGTAGTGTTAGATGATTAATACTTAATATAATCAGTGCAAATTATCACCATCTCTTTTTATTTTATAAACAGCTTCAATGATTGTTCATGGTGTTAATGGAGGTTATTGTTCTTGTCACCTGAATAGATTATTATGCCCCCTAAAGAGTTCATATTTATTGCTTGTAATCAATCAACATGAGTGTGCAATTAAAAAGTGCTTGAAGATTTCAACAGATATATGTTGAAAAGGCAAAGTGCAAAAACTACCACGAAGAACACAAGAGACTAACATTTTAAGGCTCTTCAGAGAGAGTCAAACAATACAATTTAATAAAGCAATCCCAAAACCCTAATAATTATTTGCACTGACAGACTTAAAAGCCCCAAAAATGTGTAGTCATTGAGGTCATCTTCACAGCTCTCATTTTTGCCCTGGAAGTAATTTATGATTTTCATGGTTTTGGGTCACGGAGCTCATTAATTAATGTCAATTTAATTAAACTGAAAAACACTCTCCCCTTCCACCAATCATGTCACAGAGGACCACAATACTGAAGACATTCAATCAGGCAGACAATCAATAGATGCGCACTCGAGGTTAAAAACCAAATTGCATGCTCACACACAGGCATATTTGCACCATTTATTTCGGCCACGACAAAGCTTCTGCATGCTAATTATGTTTGCAACTAATTGAACACATACTCACACACATTTAAACTAATCACACATGCACCACGGCATGTGCATATGACCCATCCTCGGCAGGCAGACCAGTAATTAAAGCAGATGAAGAGACAGGAGCGTGCTTTCTGTGGGCAGATAAAGATGCATCATCATCACTGGGTGGAAAAAAGTGACACCCTCCTCCGTCCATCTTCCCAGCCGTTTATGCCAACCCAAGATAGATGAAGAGAGTTGTTTTCTTGCACCCTTTCTAAAACACCCATGAGTCACTCACCCGCTGGTTTCAGAACAGTAGAAGGGAAGTAAAGGGGATTGCATGTCTCTAAGTAGTTATGACACACTTCTTTAAATAGTGATTTTGACGGTTTTTGAATCGCAAGCGAGCAAAATATCGTCACAGGATATCCTGGTGAGGAAAAGTACTGGCCCTGGCTAAAAGTACATCAATCTGTGTTCACTTTTTGGTAGAGAGGAATTGCGCTAATTAGGGATGTTTCTTTGACCTTAATTATACAGTGTGATTACTTTTGTCTCTTTATTCTCTCTAGGGATCTGAAACCATGAGTGTAGTATCGGGAATGGATGCTGAAGTTTCTAGTGAATCCCCACCAATGTTTCTAACAATCAAAGTTTTTGATTGTGTCTAATAATTTTCTTGTTTCCATTTTAGAAGATTTAATTTTAAAAAATGTAGGTTTTATAAATGTAATTAGCTTTTGAGAGGGATGCTGTTTTAGCAAGTGACTGTGCATGAGCTAAGCCATCTTTGACTCATGCACTCTGGCAAATGCACACCTGCTCTGAGAGGTGTTTATACTCGATTCATTCTCCTGTCAACCTCCAAAATGACTCAAAAGGCACCAAAAAGTGTTATGGAAATGATTCATATGATGTGTGGGTTCACACGACATTTGAATGGTACATGATTTGTACACGAATCATTCTTTGGATTTAGACTTTTTCAATAAATCACCAGTTCATTGAATGATTTGTTCATGGATGGATTCAGTTTTTAAGTTCAACTCACTGACTCAAGTAAATCAAGACTTTAATTATCAGTGAATAAAGATTTAAATTTGAGTCAGTCCATTGTACAAAACTATAATGCATACTTTTAATACTTTTACGCTGCTTGTTCTTTCTTTTTGACAGTTTATGGATATCTAGTTAAATTGTTGTTTATAGTTCCTGCAAATCCAATGATTATGTCATACTCAAAACTGTATTAGATGTAGAGTTTATTTCGTGGGTATGCAGTCTGAGACTGTGACTGAGACTGATATTGTAGTACAATGTAGTGTCGTACATTGGCAGATGAATTCAGACATGTAACGTGTAAATGTAAACAAATGTAATTAAACTGATTTGGTTTGAGTATTTTTCCTCACCCAATTCTTTTTGTCTTTTTGTCTCATTCTCTTTCTCCTGCTTTGGCATCACATACAAAGCCATATGGTCGTAGTGGTCTGTGGCTTGGCACTAAGACAGTCAAGACAAGTTTAATGGCACTGTGTTGGATTGAGTTTAAAGTCACAGTGAGTCAATGCATTGACAGATACATCATCCACCTTTAGCTTTTGATAGAGCGGAAACTGAAAGATCAAATCCAGAAAATAATAAAATACATTAAAAAAAGTAATTTGTGCAGTGGAACATACAAGTCTGTTGCATTTGAGTTTATTTCTATGTGGTGAATAGAGTCAGTCTTCTCAGTTTGTTTTATTGTTGAAAGAGAAATGGAACACAGTTCACTTATGAGTTTAAATTGCCACATAGACCAACTTTATTCTGTAGACTGTTACTGTTGGTAAATGGTAGATTGTATTTTAAATTGCATCTCTAAGACTTTTCAGTTTGGATGGCAAATTAAGATTGTTGTCATGCTGTGACTGTACAGAATACAGTGTATCACAGCATTGTTTATCAAACCATGAAGCATGTTGTGAAAGGTGATGCCTGCTTAATATTTTCTGCTGCACAAATTCTATTTGTCTGTCTAATTTTAATAGTTTTTATCCATGGCAAAAAGTGGAATCAATTATTTAATGAGATAACTTAAAAGTGAACGTATTGAGCCTGTATATTTCATAATAGGGTTTAAGCGATATTTTTTTATTTGTTCATTTTGTCTTGCTTTTTTTTCTTCAGTTTAAGCTGTTTTAGTTATATATAATTATTTATTTATTCAGTTATTGAATTTATCATGGCATAATGTCGACTGCAAGTTGAGCCATTCATTTATTTCCGTGTTGATTTTTCATCCCTTTCATACTCATTTTATTCTTTACAGTTGTTTGAACATGTAAAATGTAATTTTGTAATTTTATTGAATTTTTGTGATATTTGCTTATTTATAGTGTCAGTTAAGATTTCACTCCTTGTAAACCTTTAGCTGACAATATTTTTCAGTAATATTTTTGTTCTTTGTAATCGTCATGTACCTGAGTTTTAACTGAAAACAAATCCTTTTAAAAAAGAAAAAGAATATTTAAAGTCTCAATAGTGCGGTGAAATCAGTGATCAGTGTCATAAGCTATACAAGCTCTATTAACCTACAGAACATTTTATAAACCGACTTTATTGTACCTCTGGCTCTCATATTTAAATCCCAGAAGACTGAAATTGTCAGATGGAGCTGTGGGATCACACTAGCTTTACTCTTTCAACCAGCAGGCTGGCATCAATCCCCTGGATTTCTAGCCTTTGTATCCCAAGATCATCCTTCCTTTGCTGGCCGTCGATCTCCAGCGCCTGTGGCTCAGCAGTCCGTTGTTGAGGATTGGAGTTTATGCTCGAACAGCACACTGCTTTAAACAACACAGTGGCTGGCTCCAGTTAATCAAGCCATTTGTCTCAGCACAGTCTAGGCCAGTGGACAGAGGAGAAGTGTGCAAATGCACAGTGTTCTTGTGTGTTAAAGGCTATTGTTAGAGTAGGATTACCCATTACAAATGCTGCTGCCAGAGAACCGCTGCCACTCTCCTCAGATGACCTCAGAGAACTGACCACAGTAAGAAAAAATTATCCTGACGTTGAAGACCTTGAAACATTTTGGGTTCAACAAAGTTGGAATGAATGCTAAACATCCAAATCTCAAACATTTTTGTCTTGTGACAGTTTTCCACCTGTAACGCAAAATAAGTTGCTCCTGTTGTAACAGCTGGTGTCTGTATGTTAATGAAGTTTGAGACTGTTCTCAGGGTCCCTCACCTGCTCCTATTTGCTCATGGCATGATGATCCCAAGTGGTGCAGAAACAACAAAACCATTAACTTTATCTTCTCTATGATAATTAAGCCATTCTGGAGAATGAGCTTGTTCTAACACCTATCTTAGAATGGAATCTGGGTCAAAGCAGACATTGTCATTTCTTGCACCACAAAACTATATTCATTACAGTTCATTATGTACTATTTCAGACAACAGCCAAACAGGGTCAACACACTGCTTACGGTTGTTGTCCTTACTGTTATGAGAACAGATTCTCCAGGGCCAGAAATTAAAATAAACTGAGTCAGATTGAGATGGTTTTGCATAATATGCTTGGTCTTTTAAGCCTCAGCTCTAAATGCTTTATTAATAGTAATTTTAAAATTGCATTGGGATGGAAATTGATGTAGTTCTTCTGACATACAATGCTTCGGGTCTTGTTAGTATTGGTTGGCATTTATAAGTAAAGTTTTCACACACACAACCCAGAGGAATCCCAGTAATCAGTTCATGTGCTTTGGTGACCACCCCACAGGATTCAGTGAAGTTCCTGTGATCCCTTATGATGAGAGGGTAGATGTGAAGAGGCAGATGAACACAAGTGTTCAAAATACAGTTTCAAACATTCCTTAGAGTAGTACAAGCTAGAAAAATTAGGGATTTAAAGTAAAGGGAATGTGGAATATTGTCAAGGATTCTGCATTCCGTATGAAGGCGGGTAGATCAGCCTTCAGCAAGAAACAGTGAGCGAAAATGTTCTGGAGAGTGATTTTGTGCCTCTCTGTGATGGTACCACGAGCCGTCGCTCATAGGTTTCTGGTGTGTATGTAGACTTGTAGTAGTGAGTGGAAGTAGGAGGGTGCTGAGCCTGTGATAGATTTGTAATTAAATGTCAATGCCATAAATGCAAGTGGTAGCCAGTGCAGAAAGATAGATAAGTGTGTCATGGGCCCTTTTGGGCTCGTTTGAAGATAAGATGTGCTGCAGAGTTCTGAATCATTTGTATGTGTTTGATTGCATATGATGGAAGTCCAGCGTGAAGAGCATTGCAATAATAAAACATTGAAATTACTATAACCTGTACTAGAAGTTGTGTTTCATGCTCAGTTTGGAAAGTTCTTATTTTCCAGATGTTATTTAGAGCAAACCTGCATGACCAAGCTATCAATGCAATGTGGTCTTTGAAGTTCTGTTGGTCCTCGAAGATTACTAGGTCGTCCTTGATGGGGAAATCTTTGATGAACCAAGCTGGATGGTGAAATCTCCGTCTTTGCCAGGTTGAGCGGGAGGTGATGGTTTTCCATTCATTCCAAGATGTCCACCAGAGAGCTTGAGATTTGTGCAGCTACAGTGGTATCATCTGGTTGAAATAAAAGGTAGAACTGTGTGTCATCAGTATAGTAATGGTAATGCCTGTGTGATGGGATACAGAGATGTAGTTTGTGGATAAGAGGAGAGGCCCAAGACCTGAACCCTGAGGAATCCCAGTAATCAGTTCATGTGCTTTGATGACCACCCCACACCAGGCAAGTAAACCAGAGGATTCAAGCCAGTGAAGTGGAGTTCCTGTGATATCTTTGATGAGAGGGTAGCAGCAGCTAGATCCAGGAGAAATGGAACTGAGGATTTGGAATCAGCTTTTGCAATATGTAGGACTTCAGTGTCTGACAGTAATGCAGTCTCTGTTGAAAGGCCATTCATTGACACCTTTAATTTTTTTGTTGTTGAGAAGTTTAGATATTTATGCCTCTGTGAGTAGAGAAACGGATTAGAGAAGATTTATGGTCTATAGACTGTTAATGGTTGTTGTTTTGTCAATGAAGAAACGAGGTGGAAAAGAAAAGAGGTGGAGGGTGGTGGCAGAGGGTGACAGAGGAGAAAATAAAAGTGACTTGACTAGACATGAAGTTAAAGTGGAACATAAAGTGTCTGTTCACATACAGAGATGAGAATTGTTTGGGAGTGTAGAGAGAATGAAACAACAGAGGAAAGATGGAAAGGAGAAAGAGAAAAGAGGTTATGCCTGAAAGTAACTGGTAGAGGGGTTTGTGGTGTAGAAGTAGTAAGTTGATTAAATGTAATGAAGAAATTATCGAAAATGTACAGGGGTTTCACCAAAATGTTGTCTGCAATGCAGTTGCATATATGAATAGTGTGAGAGGTGTGAGAAAAAGAGAAGTTGATCGAGAGAGCAGCGGGTGTTGCTGAGTCATCTGGACGAATCCAGGTACAAAATGAATAGACAAATAAACTTTCCCTAGTTTACATCTGATTAAAATCGCTGTACCTGCCTTGCAATTAGCACACATTTACATTTGTACATGTATTCGTCAAACGCTTTTGTCCAAAGCAACTTGACATTCTATTCAGTTCTTGCTTTCCCTGGGAATTGAACCCATGACCTTGGTGTTGCACGTGCCACCCTCTACTGTTTGAGCTACACGCAAGTAGTGTGTAGCTCCATGCTCAGACCCTCTACTGTTTGAGCTACAACAAGCCTATAGTCTGTGAATGGCTGAATCCGAAACGAAACCGGGACAGTATGGTACTTAAGTGCAATAAAACCACAACAAGAGCAGCAAAAGTGTCTGCTATTCTAAATAAGTTGAATAATTAAATAATGCAGTATAATACAATATAATTACTGCAAAGAAATGTACATGTTATTTACAAATGCACAGTTTATGTAACTTACAGATTTTCTATTTTAAATGTTATGTACAAAAGTTATGGTAGACAATGTACGGTTTAGTTCAGGCTGAATATAGCCTGTGGTTAAAAAAGGTGTTGGTGAACGTGTGAAGTGCTGGTCAGATGAGGGTATGGGGTGTGAGTCTAGGCTTTTTAAATCTGCAGTAAAACACATTCAGATCCTCAGACATTTGTTGATTCTCCACAGGTTGGGGTGGGATAGTGGCTTGTACTTTGTGATGGTCCATAGGCCAGTCCAGACTGACACTGAGTCATTGGCTGAAAACTATTTTTTTTAGCTTTTCAGAGGTATCTACTTTTAGCCACTAATATCCTTTGTTAGTCTTTTTCTATCCTGGTTATACAAGATTCCATCTCCACTTCTGTAAGCATCCTCTTTGGCATGACAAAGCTGTTTTAGTTTCCCAGTAATCCATGGATTATCATTAGTGAATTATAAAAATGTTCTGGTAGGAACACCAGCACATATCCTTACAGAAACTGATGTATGATGTTACAGAGCTTGTCCAGATCAGTGGTAACAGCTTCAAAAATACTCCATGTAAATCAAAGCAGGCTTGTAAATCTTGTTCTGCTTCATTAGTCCATCTTTTTACAGTTCTTATTACAGGTTTATCTGATTTCAGCCTGTAAGTCAGTATAAGATGAACTAAACAGTGAAAGTGAGACAGAATGGTATGCCTATTGTGGTGTAACAGTGATCCACTATATTACTGTCTCTTGTAGGCCATGTAATATTCTGTCTGCATTTGGTCAGTTTTGCTTTGCTAAAATCCCCAATAATTATTAAAAGAGAGACTGGGTACCTTTGCTCCATTTCAGTTATTTGATCAGCCAGCTGTCGCCGCCCTTGCACATGTGTCTGGAGTGGCATGTGTCGCAGTTTATGAACAGTACCTCTAAATTAGGACAACATGTCTTCTTCAGCATCTGAACCTCAATGTTTGTTAATGTAGAGACACAATCCACCACCTCTCATTTTCCCTGTTAACTCCGTGATGCAGTTCGTTTGGAACAGCTGGAAGATGTAGCGCATTGTCCGGAATAGGTTCACTCAGCCAGGTTTCAATGAAGTACAATGCAGCAAAAAGTCCTTGTTAATGCAGATGAGAAGGTGGGGAGCCTGTCACCCCAGCCATGGCCAAGAGGGCGGTGAATTTGCTTTATGGTGTGGCAGCTGTGCGAGCCTGGAGACTGCACAGGGGCTGCTGCTCCAGAACCCGCGATCCGTCAGCGCCAATCACCCCAGCCATAGCCAAGAAGGTTGTGGATTCCTTTTTTGTCTTTGCAGCCCTGCATGCCTGCAGGACCCACAGGGCTTCCACCCTGAGCCACGCTGAGTCCACACTCCCGTGCCCCACGACCGGCCAAAAACATTGGAGGCGACCCAGGAGGAAGAGGTTGACTTCCTGTGCGCTCCCAGTGCTCCATGTCCTGCCGGGGCCCCATGATCTCTTGCCCCTTTTCCAAGTATCACCAAGGCCTCCTGATGGCATCTCGGGGAGGCCCCAGATACAGTTTTCTAAGGGGGGGATTGGAGTAACACTTTCAGGGTGGGTGGGGCAAGGGAGACGGAGCGTCTGGGGAAAACCAGGCCCCCGGTGCTGCTCTGGACATTCCCCGATTGCCTGGCTCCTGGTTTCCACGGTACCACCCTGGAGACCACCCTGACTCTGTATAGCATGTCTCCAGGGTTCCCCCGCCCCCCGGTTGGTCGGCTGTTAACGTTGTTGTGTGTCGTTCTCAATGTGGATGCTGTGTTTCTTCCGACTTCCTTAGAGTCTCCATGTTTTGCTCTATGAGTGCTGTTTTGTTTTTGTTTTTTGAATAAAGAGAGATTTCGTTGGAACCTGTTCTCCTCGTGTTCTCCGCATCGCACGGCGCTCCAGTTTCGTAACATGGTGAGTGCAGTGTCATCATTTGCATCTGGCTGTCCAATAGCATCACAGCCCTTCCAACTATATTGTCCAACAAAATGTCTAAAAAACACGGAAAAATATTGTCTGTTAAGCTCTGCTTAATGTAAATGAGTTTATGTCTGATAACTTATAGAAGAAGAATGACTAAACACAGAACAAACAAACAAACCCAACAGAAGAAACAGAGAGCTCCGCACTGTTGCTGCCATTTGCAGCACTATCTTGTTATCATGACACTTTTTCAGATTCAATCTGACTAGCTAAAGTTTTGATCTGACAAACTGAAGGCGCTGCTGAAAAGAAAAAGGTGTTCCAAGAGTTCCCAGAGTGCTGATGTATTGTAATTGAACTGGAACATTTCACTATTTACATCACATAGTTCTATTGTTCACAACATTCTAACTATTTGTAGACCTAGAGCAAACATATAGACCATAAACTACCATTCAAAAGGTTGTGGGGAGATTTTGTTTGAATGTTTTTCAAAAGAAGTCTCTTATGTTCACCAAGGTTGCATTTATTTGATGAAAAATAGAGCAAACCAGTATAATTGAAGTTCTTATGATTTAACCGTACAGTGGAGTTATCTCGACTCACGGTTAACTTGCCAATCCTATTATGTCAGCGTTTTTTAAGCGGAACCGCCAAACTCCCTATTTGTCTTAGTATTTTCGATTCTTTAATGTCCATTCGTTAATGTCGCCGAAATCTCATATATCGAGCACAATAGAGGGACAAAATCTCCACTTAACATGGTTATTTCGTGACTAATTAGCGTACCTAGTTCACTGCGTATGCGCTGAGTTCGCCTTGCACGTGGATCGCGGTCCACTCACGGTTCACTCTGATCTCGTCTGAGGGATAACAAGCTCTAGCATCCCACACGTTTTTTTGTAATTTTGTGAGCAATCTTTGTGTTTGCATTGTTGGAGAATATAATTTGTATCAAGAATCGAAGGTGGTTTTTATTGTGGTGGTTTTCGCAGCAACACTGTTGTGTAAAAAGACACCAAAAACTCACCAAATGTATTGTTCTTTCTTGCGAGGGTTGTTGTCTTTGGCGCTCTGACAGCTGGCTGCACTTCCACTATCACTCTGACAGCTGCGCTGATAGGCTGTCTGACCTGTCAATCATGCAAGAAGTCGTGATTGGCTGTGCTGCCATGAGGGCGGGCTCTTCTCATCTCATCCCACGCTTCTTAAAGGGACGAGCTGCGCAGCGAGAGAGACTGCCTTGTCTTTTTCTTCTGATTCTGTCTTATGTTTGTTTTTTTATTGTGTGAATTTCGCGCACAAGCACTGTGTGCGAGCCTGAACAGTTATGGATAATTTACGTCATGCGAGCAACATTTGAAATTCAAAATGTGATCTTACACAAAAAAGTTCATCAATCTATGGGTGCAGGTTATGCCAACGATTTTTTACACAAAACCCAAAACCGACTGGCTATATAATCTGTATAATCTATATATACATATATCTATATCTATATAATCTGGCTATATAATTTTGGGCTATATAATCTATATAAACCCAAAACCGACTGGCGTATTATCTGTGTCTGCGGGTTATATGTGGGAAAATATATGTTAATATATGTTATATGGGTTATCTTGCTGAACGGTTATCTCGATGCTTTTTGCAACCCCTTAGGCCGTCAATGTAACCGAACTCCACTGTAGTATATTTTAAAATGTAATTTATTCACATTTTCAGCATCGTTACTCCAGTCTTTATTGTCACATGATCCTTCAGAGATCATTCATATTGGTGTTCAAGAAACATTTATTATTATAATCAATGTTGAAAATAGTTGTTGATTTTGTATCTCTCTATGATGGTACCAAGGTGTATGGATTTGTACCAGTGAGTGGAAGTAGGAGGGTTCTGAGCCTATGTTAAAGTGAAAACCTTGACTAAGTTTCACTGTTTATTGTAAATTTAATAAATAAAATATCTAGCACACTGATCTGCCTGCCTTGAACTTTTGTATGACAGCGATGAAAGACATTTGACAAAGTCTGGTTATTGTTGCTAAAAATGCTTTGCCGTAATACACACAGCAGCACAGTACTTGACCCTTCTTTTCCAACTGTCGGATTCAATCTGAAAAAGTTAAGTATCAAGAGCAACTGGAGGGTGGAAATAGAGAGAGGAGAAAAAGAGGTTAGATGGCAAGACAGAATCCGAAGGAAAGAGGTGGATATTGTTCAGTGTACAGTAGTTTGGACATAACTAGTTAAAATGTGGCTTCTTTATCCTCTCAGACTGTAAGGAGGATTAGATGTTTGATTCTCTGCCCAAAATAGACCTGCCTCGTAGAAACATGCAGGCAATGCTGGATAGAATTTGATCTTCTCTAAGCTGCTCAACAATGGCTTCTAAATAGCCAGTCTTATAAAGTTCTGCTGAATACAGATCAGTTCTATGGGTGGGAGTTGAAATTGCATTTCCTTTACATCCTATTTGCAAGTCACAATGAGGGAGATGTAAAGCAACGGTTAAGAGCCATTAGGTAAATTTACTACAAAATGCCATCTTTCATATATCATTACCTCATAAATAGTTTATATGCTATGCTAGACAATGGAGAATTCTGTCATATCTCATTCCTGGTTTAACCAAGCAGCTTATTCCCAAAATATACCCCATATTCTGTATTTTAGGATGTTCCAGGGGTTTCAGTTTTGCTGTTACACCTATAAATTGACATGTGTTGTCAATAGGTTTAACTATTGTGTGTGTGTGTGTGTGTGTGTATGCGTGTGAGTGTGTATGTGTTTAAAGAAAGAAAGTGAATAGTACATTGTGTCATATGACCTGTGGATGATATTTCATGCCTGGTAATTAAATTCCACCACACAAAGCTTGCAATTGACTCTGTTCTCTGTTATCTAGATTTTATGTATGATTATGTGCTGTTAGGTCTTTTTCTGGGAAAGATTATTGTTCTCAGAACTGTCGTCTGAAGTAGCATCTGAGCTACTTGGTGAGTCTACTGTAATTTTATTTTGTTTTATTATCCATATTAATTTTTTTGTATTTTGAAACAAAAATGAGCAAACATCAAGTACATTTTAAAAATTAATCATCGTCCTCATCATAATGGCCACTTGAGTATTATAAATTATAGTGCTAAATGGATAGTGCTATCCAATATTAATAAAAATTAACATGTTTCTGGTCAATGAAGGGGTACTTGATCCTTACTCATAGGGCTTTGGTGGAATAAACAACACATTTTGAGATATGTGGTATAAATGCATGTATTTAATCTGTTCGGGTGCTTTTATAATCATAGATTACTGAACAATGAGATCTTGCTGACCATGTACTTTTCAGGAGAATGATGCAAGGAATGGCCGTTTAGTTTCATCTTATTTCTATGTTCCCTCAAGCTTATTTCTTATTTCAGACAGCTGCAGAGATTTTTCATCCTTGCTTTGTTAAATAATCTAGGTTTCACCTAAAGATTTCTTGCTCTTCTGCAGTAGTTAGTAGTCTTTCCTTGTCCACCATTCTATGAGGACCGACACTTACAGGCTTAATAGGGGAGCTTTTGGGTGCTCCTTTGAGGCAAATCTAAAGAGTTCCTTAAGAGAGACAGAATGAGGCAAAGGTGAAGAGTGTTCTTTGTTTGAAATGTGAAGTGGGATTTAGTAGTCACACATCGATAACAGGTAGAGACCATATACAAGAACAACAATAGCTAATTTCTGGGTTTGATGCCTTTTCATTAGTTATATTCCGTCTTGCCTCTTAGGATAAGCATGCGAGAGCTGTTTAAGAGCTTCCCTGTGGAGACTGTGGTGTTTTGATAATGTAATGTGTGTTTTTCACTGTTCTTAAGGAGATCAAGGATGTTTAAATACTTTGAGGGCTTTGAGAGCAAGATCAAAATACGCTGGGGTTCTCCTTGCTAACTTTGCTAATCTTGTTGGTGCAGTTCACCAGCCAAACTGATATGGTCAGAGTGGTGAAATTGCTGGTCCAACGTTTGTTAATATTATGAAAAATGCACAACAGGTCTATTTTGAGATCAATCATCAATTTGTAGAAGGTGTAATCTATTTAGATCAAAGGTTTTCAAAGTCTGAGACAGTGGGCCTCCCTTTTGACACAACTAACCCAATGCCGCCTCCCCTCCAAAAAACGCGGCACGATTGTTGACGCGGGGGGGGGGGGGGGGGGGGGGTTGGCTTGAGGGGGTGGACGCGATGACAGGGTGGACGCGATGCGCAATCGTTGACATGGACACGATGCGCGATCGTTGACTGGGGTGGACGCAATGCGCGATCGTTGACTGGGTTGGACGCGATGCGTGATCGTTGACGGGGGGGGGGTTAAACGACGCGCTTACAGCCGCGACAGAATGACATCATTGACATGGACACAATGCGCGATGGTTGACTGGGGTGGACGCGATGCGTGATCGTTGACGGGGGGGGGGGGGGTTAAACGACAGATGAAGGAGGTTTAATACATGTTTGCCGAGTTATTATCAGACTATAATTTTTTTACAACTCTCCGCGCCTACCCTGGCATGCTCTGGCGCCCCCCAGGGGAGGCGCGCCCCACACTTTGAAAACCCCTGATTTAGATCATTGATACTTTTGGTTATATAATATGTATTCTATTGCTTTATTATTTTATTATTTTTCCCATGTTTCTCTAGCATACTGGGAAACAATGATGAGTTTTATTGGCAAAAGCTTTCAATATATGCAAAGAGCCAATATTTACAGTGTTGGAACTTCTTTATAACCTGGGACAAATCCTGACTGATGGCAATCCTTCCTTGCCTTATTAATGCTCAGAGTTGATAAAACTTTTGTCAACTTCTGCTTATCCACTCATCTTTTCAGGACTGACCACAGGTTCTCTATTAGATTAAGATCCAGGGTGTGGCCTGGCTATGGATCCAAAAAATGTCAATACAATGATCTCCAAGCCACTTCATGATCACTCTTGGTGTTCCTTCATGGTGTTCCTTCATGCTGGAAAATGCACGGATCATCAGTAAATTGCTCCTGGATCGTTGGGAAAAGTTGCTCTTGCAGGACTTTTTACTACCATTCTTTATTCATGGCAGTGTTTTTTTGGGCGTTTTTTTTGGATGTTAGCAAGCTCTCGGCAGAGAAAGTGGAGATCGCCACACTGACACGAGAGAACGGCAAGACCAGAATCAAAGTCCTCAAGTAGAGGGAAGTGGAAGAACTCCTCAAGAAACATGAAGCAGATGAGGCTAAAGCGGAGAAGGACTGATGGGACGGTGGCTGAGGGTAATGAAGTGAAACTATTCCAAGTGACAGGAAAGTCTGAAGGCACAACTGTCCCTCAACACAAAACCAGTCTTCAACACCCTTGTGGAACAAGTGAGCCAGGATGATGTCTGTGAAAGAGACAGCAACTGGATTGGGAGAGCCGTAAAAAATAGCATGAGCATTTGGGATGTTTCTGGAACGACCTGAGGAAAAAGCAGTTCAAGACTTTAAGAAGATTACTGCCAAGTGAGCCTGCAGCTGACCAGCGAGATGAGTGTTAGAGTGCCAGCTCATAAAACACACCAGGGGCTGTATTTCTTCCGTTTTCCCTCCTCAATCCCCCAATCCCGTTTGTCTTCCACTAACTGGAGTATGTGGTGCAGATGGTCTTTAGCGCTGTTAACACTGAACTCTGTAAACCTGTCCTCATGTTACCCTCAGGGACCAGTTGACAGCAGAACTTGCAGTAATTTTTGAACAGCGAGTAAGAATTTAGTGCTAAGCTGAAAGACCTCACTCTGCAAGACAATGGTGCTTTCTGTTGACATAATGCTTTAGTGATGACGGTATAAATTTTAAATTTTACATTATGGGGTGTGGAAGGATCATCCAGCCAGGCCTGAAAGCTTTTCAAGGTCATTTGACTATATGGGGCCTTTGCATTTAATGACTCAAGCCCTCTGAGAATGGAAGCACAGTGTATTGGATTCAGTCATAGGCTGATGTCCCTTTCTATTTTAAGAAGGTGCTATCACTTCATTCATCCATATTCTTTGTGTGTGTGTGTGTGTGTGTGTGTGTGTGTGTGTGTGTGTGTGTGCTGTAAGGGTATTTTCTTTCCCGGACACCTCTGTATCCAGGAATATGAATTAAAGACAGCCTGCTTTTGCAGTCACATAACAGCAAAACATCAAACATGGGCTGAACCTCTCTGTCTCACTTGCCATTCAAAGAGCCATTAGTCCGAGCTGTAGTTAAGTGAAATGTGTGTAATGGATTCTGCTTGAATATATATAAATCTCAGTTACAGGGAATTCTTTAGCCAGCTTGATGTTAGGGCACAAAGGTCACATCTGTGATTTTCCCCTCTCATTTCCTGAACATAATTAAAGTCATAATTAAAGAAGGGTTTAAGTCTGCCTATAATGTACTCTAGGTTCGGGACAAATTCTGACCTCTGAGCCCTCCCCTCAGATGCCACACTAAATACGCAAATAGTTTTACGTCAAGTGTTAACAAATATGTGGAATGTATTTCCTTCACATCCATGATGTGAAATGACCATTGTGATAAATATCAGCATCTGTTGATAGAATATATTGATAATGTTTTTGTCCATATCACTCGGCTGCAGTAGCAAACGTTTTGTGTCTTAAATGCTACTATGTTCCTCACCCATACAGTAGCTAGCATATGACTCCAGAAGCACAAATGTGTACCCGAGCGCACATGCATTTTTATGAGACAGATGTTGACCTGCTTCACTATTCCATTGTATGCAGTCTGTTACTAGATGTCCAGATGGATGCTAAAATCACACTTTTCTTTTCCCCCCACATATTTCCTTCTTTTTTTGCACTACCATTGCAGGTGTTGACCATCTGGATTACACTAATCTCCAGGGCAACAGCTGACCTGACCTGTGATGCTCTGCTCCTACTCTCCACAAATCTTACAGGTAAGTCTCCATAACTGATCTGAAACCAATTTTGCTGGGTGCTATGAAAGGGCCGAGGTTTGGGGAAGCGTGGTCATAGATCAGTTCCGCGAGTCAACTTAATAGCCTCTGGTGTTAATGGTCTCCCGTTTGAGTTATTGATAAAGTGTCATGCCGGCTGATGGGATTTGTGGTTAAGCTGCATATCACCAATACATCTAAAAACAGATTCTGTTGACTCTAAGAATCTTTACTGAACACATATCCAGGAGACTTTGGTCTTCATTCATGTTGTTCCCAACATGTATGACTTTCTTTTTGCCCCTCTGCGGAACGCAAAACAATATATATTTGAAATATTTCTCAGTATTTTTGCCCATGCAATGAAAGTTGTTGATTTTGAGTATTCTAATTATATATTATGCATTGTCATCTATATATTGTCTGTAAGTATGTAACTGTACTCTTCACTGTCGGAAGCACGCTCTCAAGAATTTGACTCATCACAGCACCTTTTTTTAGTGGTGTGACAATAAAACAAGTGATTTTTAAATGTGTTCTCATGCAAGCTATGCTTGCCTATGATCTCACAGCATTGTTATTTTCTTTCTACTGCTGTTATTATTGACTCAAAATGCATATTATTATGCTTGCTTTGCGTATGCTTAACTATTATTCCTTGAAATGTACTCCTTCAGACATTTAAATTCACATAAAAGTCAAAACAAAGTACCTTTATATTTTGTAAAATACAGTAATCCCTCGCCACTTCGCGGTTCAAGTTTTGCAGCCTCAGTGCGTCGGAAAAAAAGAAAAAAAAAAGAAAAATAAAATTAAAAAATATAGCCATATCGGCAGCCGTATTGTTGCCGTAGCGTTGTTTTATCGTGATGCGCAAGATTAACGGTTTGCCAGAATGCCAGACAAAGCGAGAAACTCTCTCAGAGGCTTTGCACATACCCACGAGCACTCAGACAAGGCACGTGATTGGTTCCCGGCGTGTTCCACATTAACCACACTAAACGAGGGATCACTGTACACACTGGTATCTATGGAAGGGACACTAACAATCCATTTAATCATACATTGACGACATGTAGGTAACTATAAAGTTTCTCACTTCACCGGCCACTCACTTTTGTGTATTTCGGGAGGAGTGGATGAATTGGCGTGTTGTAAATCCAACAAATCAGATTCTCTGAACTGTGGCGCAAACTAACATGGCGCCCAGTGTGCGTTATAGATCAACTAACATGATCCTTTAAAAGTGTTCTGATGTCTAAAAACCTTTATATTACACATATTTGAGATTCTAAATTTCGGTTAGTTGATGGTAAATTTTGAATAAGAAGGGAAAAACAAAATAAAAGTGAATACTAACACAACACTATTGTGGCCGGAGTGTGTGAAGTGGCAAGCATGATGCGTCGCCATGGAAATAATGTGAAGTTCTAAAATCGTTAAACTCACACTGGAATTTAATATTTAGAATACTGAACTGTGTGAATAATGCGTGAAAGGGTTAATTCACTCCTTGTATCTTACGCAATTTTTAAAACCTCAAACATCAACATTGTTTACACCTTAAGTGTTTGAATTTCACAGGAATTCTGATGGTGCTTTAGGACTAGCTCACAACAAACAATTAACCAGACTATTTATATGTTGAGCATTTAAAAAATGCTGGATGGAAATGCCAAGTATGCGCTCAAATGAATTTTTCTTTGCAATGCAAAGACATGCACGTTAACTATGATGGAAACCGTTTACCATTTTAATACATTTCTTAATGCCCATCAAAACAGATATTTAGAAAATTTGATATTTAGTCCAAATGTTTTATGAGATATTATTAATTTGCGCACAATTTAAATTTGTAACTTTGGATGGGAGCATAACTAATAGCTGCAGAATCAGCAGATGCCAATCAGCTTGTGCCATGAGGTTAAATGACCTATCCCATGGTCTTTCATTTACTTTTCAGTGCAGACAAAAGGTAATGTGCGAGAAACATTACTCTTATTTCTCAAAAAAGGTAATATAAAGAAATGAAAGTTGTGGTGGCTGGATTCATTTTTTTTATTTAATTTTTTCACAGCTTTGAAAATCCCAAGACTTACTGGGGTTTATTTTGATTTGCAGTTAAAGCAGAGGGGTAAATCGAGAACTAATGCAGGAATACTGAAATACACCACAGATTTGTTTGTGTTCAGGGCTTTGCAATGGCTTAGCGAGTGTGAGTTGGTGCGAAACTCTCAGGGGATGAAGAAGCAAATTTTCTGCAGCTAAAGTTTAAACTGTAATATGCTGCATAAACTCTGTTTAGGTGTTATGTTTTGTGCATTGAACAGAAAAAATTGCTTTGCGGTAGGTTATTCCATCAACTCTTTGAAAGGTTAAAAATAGGCAAAAATGAAGAACGATAAAACCTAATTCAGATATCGTACCCTATATAATTTGATCTTGGTACAACTTTTGATTCCAGACCATACCAACGGTAATTGACAGTAACAAAAACCACTGTCATTTGATAATTTCATTTTTCAGCTGAATTGGCATTGGAGCAATTTGTTAAGCATTGGAGCAATTGGGTAAAAATTGGAGCAGTGGTTTAGGTACATATTTAGTTAGGTGTTCTGTGTCTCTGTTAGTTTCCATGGTTTTTTAAATGCTTTATCATCCATCACACATGATATTAGTTTAGTTAATTGTGTCATGGTTGTGGAGGCACAAAAAATAACTGAAATGTCTTTAATTATAAATGTAAAAACAAAAAACACTTCAAATATGAAAACAAAAACTTAAAGTCAAGAGAAGAAAACGAGATACAGGAACACAACCTAACACTGACTAGAATCGACTAAGACAGGGTTATATGATAGGGGTAGATGTTTATAATACAGGGTAGATGCACACATGGGAATCAGAGGAAACAAGACACAGCTGACTGTACTAACTGGGTGATTGATAATGAGACGGGTGAATGGAGACACTGGAAGATTACACAGGGAACCTGGATGAAAAAAAAAGACAAGACAGACATGTGACTTGAGCTTCCCCTCTTGTTTGTCCTCGTGCTGTAAAGAGTTCAAAAGAGGAAGGCATGGAGTACAACACTAAGTCCATGGGGGTGTAGTGTGTGGGAGGAGCCAGGGGGAAGGTAGACGAAGGAGGCATGAGTTGGAGACAAAGAGACCACCCAGAAACAGGCCCAGATTCGATGGCGGGAGGAGCCATGGTGATGGTCAGATGGAGGACGGAACCCTGGGGATGACCAACATCAAAGAAATCAGAGCGGGAGGTCCAGGTGGATCCGATGATATATGGATGATAACTGATGATATATGGAACTGGTAGAGGAGGTAGAGGAGGTGGGAAAGGGAGGCTGGGTGAGGAAACTGGAGAGGCATAGGGCATAGTAGACAGTTCAGGGCTGAATAAAACCAGTGGGTAAACCAGTTCAGAGTGAGATGGAACAGTCATATAGTTCCAGTAGAAGTCCAGTGACCAAAACAAATGCATCTGCCACATAGAGGTTGTTGGCGGGGCTTTCCACCTGGCCCTCAATACCCCTTGGTTGGTCGAGGGCTTTGCTGACTCGTGCACCTGATCAGACACCTATTGTTGGACGGGTTTTGGGGGCGGTGAGTCCTTCCGACCTCTGTCTCAGTTCGGGCTTGTCACTCAGTCTACGGTGGGCTCATGCAATGTCCTCTCGTCGGTCACTCTATGGTTGTGGAGTGAGCTAAATCATTATTCAACCTCACCCATTCCACATAGGTGGCAAAGTCATCATCAAGACCGTCCGTGTGCCTTGGACCACTTGCTCAGGCCAGTGCTGAGTACGTAGTCTGGGTAGTGTATCTGGCACGCAAGATCTAGATAGACCCAGGTGTCTTCTTCCAGCGAACGGTCTCTCTGCTCCAGCAACAGCAGAGCAACGGCGGGGAAGTCCATCTTACTGTCGTGGTTTGTTTGTCTTGTGCATAACGTCAAGTGAAGAACACAGAGGACTGGAACGATCAGAAATATAACATAACGCTGAAAAGACTTGACCAAGACTGGTGGGAATACTGGGTAGATGTACACAGGGGAAGCATAGAAAACAAGCCACAGCTGACAATACTAACTGGTTGATTGATAATGAGACACTGGGAGATCACACAAGGTACCCATATGAAAATAAAGACAAGACTGTTATTGTTATGTTGTGCTTGGCTGTTCTGTTTCTGCCTGGAATTTAGCCACTGGGGTGCTTTAAGGGGTAAGTAGATTAGGTAATCCTCCAGGTACTCCACCTCCTAGAGTAGGTTCCACATTCATGATCTGCAAGAACTGGGGGGAAAGCAGAGTGCCAGCCACCAACTCAGTGACAATAAAGCATGTGCCCACCGTATATGTGGAGCTGAAGAATGCCACAATCAAAGCGGCAGCATCATGGACTGAGCACATCCCAGAGTCTAAGCCCGAGGGTTTGTTTGACTAGGTGTGTGAGCTGACAGCATCAACCATGCCATTGGATTTACTGGTGGAGATTGAGGGGATGTCGTGGAGCCCCATCCCCTCAAACGTGGCTGGCGAATCGCTGCTTATAGATTTTGAGAGTGAATGCATCCTGCCTGTTTCTGTTTCTTGCACTGAGCTTCTTCCTACACACAGCACTGAAATTTTCAAGTTAGAATTCCCGCCCTGCCTCCTGCTCCCATCTCTTCTGCCTGTTTTGCATCAATCTAGTATGAGTTCCCTGCCTGTTACTCATAAGTAGGGACCAACCAAATTCACGATTTCACGGCCGTGACATTTTCCGTGAAATCTGCCACTTTCCGTGAAAACACCCAACAAGCGTGAAATAGTGAAATTTTTATTGAAGATAAATATTTTTGCTGATAAAGAGTATACCAGGAGCAGATGATCGTAGCGTCTTAGCCGAGTTTGCAGCCTACAAAACAGCAGCAAAAGAAGCTCCGCCGGATACGAGTATAACAGCATTCTGGCGTTCGCACAGCAGTCGGTTTCCTCTGCTGAGCCGGCTAGCATTACGCTACCTTTCTGTACCAACGAACAGCGTTGACGCGGAGAGAAGTGTCAGCCAGTACACAAACGTCAATGCACCGCAGCGACAGAATATGACAGTAACCACGTTGGTCGGCCAAGTTTTGTCCACGAAAAACTGTAAACTATTTCATTAATGTCACGTGGCATTGCGGAGTGTGTGGCTACGTGCGTTGTAGTCGTATTTTGTTTCCTTGTTGTTTTTTAATACAGGTGAACAGTCGAAAAGTGGTATTTTAGAATACAAAACAGCGGGTGTGGCAGCAGATGGACTGATTGCAGTGATTGGTGCCTAAATATTGTACCCGTGAATTTTCCGTGTAATCGAGTGTTTTTTTAAAAACCTTCCGTGAAATTGCGAGTTTTTACCCGTGAATTTGGTTGGTCCCTACTCATAAGCCAAGTGTGATAAAGTGGCTCACCCTTATCCCCGAAGGCGAGCTGGTTTGCTCGACTTCATCACACCAAGTTTTGTCTTGTCCTGCACTGCATCACCTCAGCCCTCCTGCTCCAACTAGGACCACTTTGTCCATCACTCCTAGACCTGTTGACGAGTCTGCTAAACCATGGCTCCTCTGTTCCACCTGGGACTGTCTTCACTTCAGCTCCACCTTGGTCAGTCATCGCTCTCTCTGTACCACAGACCTTTTCAGGTTTGTCTGGCTCTACCTTCCCTCCAGCTCTGCCTTGGTCCTCGGTCGGTTCACCTTTGACTAAGTCCTCTGGTACTCTGGCTCCACATTGGTTGCTTGTAGCTGTTAGCTACAATTGTTGCTGTCTTGGAGGATCAACTGAGAAAAAAATCTCTTCACTATGGGCAGTAACAGTCACTCAAAGACCTACTTAGACGTTCTTTACCTGCATTATTCTAGATCTTTACTTCGTGCAGTAGTGGGTATTTTGCTGAAAAGTTGATCCTATGTTTAGATATTCCTAACGATTCAAGTGTAACCAATCTGTTGTGAAATCACTCCATCCTTAAAACTTAAAAGAGTAAAGGTCTCACAACTCTTATTGTGAATTTCCTCTTAAACACAGACATATGAAGTTTACACCACTAAACTAAATATGTGTACAGGGTTATGGAAGCCAATCCCAACCTGGTAATTATTTGCAGTTGTTGTCAAATATCTTATCAACCATATTTCTTTGTGCAGCTTTGGCATGGCAATAAAATTGTGAGTGAAATTGTGATTTCAGTTAAGATTTTCCAGGATGAAAGTAAGCATCATATTTTTAAATGTGCACCATTTAACACATAATTAATCTGTTCTGAACGCCTGTAAAACTAGAACCTTAATCTGGCTTAACCAAGTGATAATATAATTGCACAAGTCTTGAAGAATTCAACTACTTATGTCCAGGACAGCCGTGGCAACAAAGCCTGGTGGTGCCAGCGCAGCAATTGCGAACTCACGGGGAGTCAATGTTGAGTAGTTTTACTGGATTAAAAAATAAAACTCACATTGACTGAGCTGAATAATGAAACATTTTTAATATATTTGCTATGTTGGTCAGTCATAGATTCAATATTCCATATTCTGCATTGTAAAGAAGGAAAAAAGACCAGGGATGTGTCTGTTTAGGGATTGCTAATCCATGTGGGGACTATTATGAAATGCCTTCAACCATCTGTCATGCTCAGTATCGACAAAAAGTGAGATCATGTCAAATGTTACTTCCTTTCTTATTTTCTTTCGCAGGCTTTTAGAAAAAGATAGAAAGGTCTCTGAAATGAATCTGGGTCTGGAATGAGTGTCACACAGTACAAAAAACGCGGACCTTCAGTCTCAAAGAAAATTGATTTTCAAATGATGCCATCTTTAGGGACAGATGAGGGATGTGTGTCTGAATTCTATACCAGAAACCATATAATTGGCTTTTATATCGTATTGCAGCTGTCTTTGAAGTTCTTTAGTTAAAGTTTGTAAACGTAGAGTTCTGTACCGTTTAGTTCTTTTATTAGCTTTAAACATTTCACAGTAATTTGCAGAAAACAGCACCCATGTTGACAGTCCCTCACTGGCAGCATGGCACTTTGAGAAAATGTGTTTAAAAGGACTGTTTTAAGGTGAAATGGGCTAATCAAGTGTTTCTGACTACCTGCTTTGTGTGTCTGTGGTAACCTTAGTAATACTAATTGAAAATCTTTACAAAGAAAAGAGTCATTTAACAGGCTGATTTAGTAGGATTTAGTAATACTTGAGTGATTACTATAGGTTCTCATGATCTACACTTTAGAGTCAATTATACATAATGTGTTATTTCACATCCATTATAAACCCATGTAGAGGGATTTGTAGTAGCCCTCTGGGAGGTATGGAAAAAAAATAGTAGTCACTACCTATACACAATATAATGAACGTCTCAGGTTACGTACGTAACCATAGTTCCCTAAGAGGGAACGAGACACTGCGTCGAGACGCGATTGGGAACCCTTCAGTGTATATGTCTCTTGAAGCACAATAAAACCAACGTGCGGGCGTGTACGTCGCCGAGATGACGTCATCACGTCATGACCAAGGAGTATAAAGGCACGTCACGACCCGGAAGCGGGTTAGCTTGAACAGTGTCTGAACAGGCCGGCATGCCTAGGAGCTGAGGCTGCAAGACGCAGTGTCTCGTTCCCTCTTAGGGAACTATGGTTACGTACGTAACCTGAGACGTTCCCTGTCAAGGGAACTCGCACTGCGTCGAGACGCGATTGGGAACGAGGAATACCCACGCCGCCTCAGCGTACGGGGTATGCCAAGCGAAACGTAGCTCACTACGATAACGCCAATGATCCCAAGGCGGGGTTTAGGTCTAACTGGTAGAACCTAATAAAGGTATGCGGTGAGGACCAGCCAGCCGCATCACAAATGTCCGCGAGGGAAGCCCCTGCGAAAAAGGTTTTCGAGGCAGCCATGCTCCGAGTAGAATGAGCTCGGACAGACAGTGGACACTGCTGTCCTGCCAGCTCATAAGCTAAAGAAATAGACTCTGAAATCCGTCTGCTCATAGTAGGCTTAGAAGCAGGGGAGCCTCTGGGGGCCCCAAAAACAGACAAAGATTTGGTCTGACCTACGCCACGTGGCAGTTCTGTGGACGTAGGCGTCCAGTGCTCGCACTGGACAAACCTTGTTCTTTAACTCCTGGTCATGATCCGTAAATGGAGGAGGACAGAGAGCCTGTAGTACTATGTGGCGCATAGGACTAGAAAGCACTTTAGGTACATAACCCGGCCTGGGATAGAGGAAAACTTTAGCCAAGCCGGGCAAAAACTCTAAACATGAAGGGGCCACAGAGAGGACCTGCATGTCACCAATCCTCTTGAAGGAAGAAATGGTGAGAAGAAAGAGAGTTTTAAGAGTAAGGTGCTTATCTGAAATATCGTCCAGCGGTTCAAAGGGAGCCTGGGACAAGGCCTGGAGCACCAGGGACAGGTCCCAAGGAGGCACCCTTGAACGTACTACAGGCCTCAGCCTCTGAGTGCCACGTAGGAAACGAACTATGAGGGGGTCCCTGCCCAAAGAGGCACCACTCAAAGGTACGTGGTAAGCAGCTATGGCAGCCACGTAAACCTTTAGTGTGGAGGGGGACAGCCCTGCTGCGAACCTTTCTTGCAGGAACTCCAGCACGGTGCCAACCTGGCAGGTAACTGGGTTCAGCTGCTTTTCGCAACACCAAGAAGTGAAAATCTTCCACTTCTGAGCATACAGTTTCCTCGTGGACGGGGCTCTGGAGTGGAGAATGGTCTCTACAACCTCGGCTGAGAGACCAGACTCTATGAGCTGGGCCCCCTCAGGGGCCAGACCCACAGTTTCCACAGTTCTGGGTGAGGATGGCAAATCCTCCCCTGAGCCTGGGACAGGAGGTCCCTCCTGACCGGAATCTCCCACGGAGTGCCGTCTAGGAGGGACACCAGGTCCGAAAACCACACCCTGCCCGGCCAGCGCGGGGCAACTAGAGTGAGACGGACCTTCTCCCGGCGAACCTTCTCCAGAACCCCTGGGAGCAGAGCTACGGGGGGAAAGGCATACAGGGGTAGATATGGCCACCCTTGCCTCATGGCGTCCAGGCCGAGAGGCGCTGGAAGATAAAGGGAGAACCAGAGTGGGCAGTGAGTCGTCTCTCGAGACGCAAACAGATCCACTTGAGCCTGGCCGAATCTCTCCCAAATCTGATCCACCACCTGAGTGTGGAGTCGCCATTCCCCGGGCCTCGGCCCCTGTCTCGACAGGAAGTCTGCCCCCAGGTTCTGGGCCCCCGGGATATATATCGCTCGAAGAGAGAGCAGTTCCCTCTGGGCCCAGAGGAGGATCCTGATCGCCAACTTGGAAAGTCGACGAGACCGGAGACCTCCCTGGTGATTTATGTAGGAGACCACTGACGTATTGTCGGTTCGGACTACTACATGACGGCCTCTGAGGTCGGGGAGAAACGCCCGTAGCGCCATCCAGACAGCCATCATCTCCAAGGCGTTGATATGCCAGGAGAGGTGGTGCCCGTCCCATAGACCCCTGGCCGAGCGGTCCCTCAGGACCGCCCCCCAGCCCGCGCGGGACGCATCTGTCGACAGCATGACGCGGTGACAGATAGCTCCCAGTGCGAGCTTCTGGGAAATAAACCAGTTCTGCTTCCACGGATGCAAGGCTCGAAGGCAGCGCCTTGAAACCTTGATCAGACGGAAGGGGTTGCCCCTCGGGGAAAACCCTCTGGTCTTCAGCCACCACTGCAGGGGTCTCATGTGGAGCAGGCCGAGTGGGATAACACTGGACGCTGCCGCCATGAGACCCAACACTCTCTGGAAGTGTCTGTACAGTGACTAGCTGGCCTAGCTTGATATTCTGGACTGTGGGCAAAACAGTAGCAATGCGCACGAGGAAGAGCCGTCCGCATGCTATGTAAGCGAGAGTGACATCTCGATGCCAGACTGCTACCTGCCGTGACTGAGAAAGGGATCAACAGATCGTTGATGAGACACAGCCCAAAATCGTGGAGCTAGGGAAGCTAGTGAAGCTGACAACAGCCTGACGTCCCTATTGTCTGGGAGAAAAGTCCAACAGACCTTATACTGAGCGATCCCTCAGGACCGCCCAAAACCCATGAGAGAAGTATCTGTCGACGGCATACGCAGTGACAGAGTGTTCTCAGTGTGGGCCTTTTATGGGACGAGAACCAGAATTGCTCCCACATACCTGAGGTGCGTAGGCATTGCCTCGTGACCTTGATAGTGTGGAAGCGGTTTCCTCTGGGAAAACCTTCTGGTTCTGAACCACCACTGAAGGGGCCACATGTACAGACGACCGAGTGGACCGCACTGGAAGCTGTTACCATGATGCCCAGTAGTCTCGACTGCTCAGTGAGTGATTGGTCTAGCTTTTGCTATTGACTGCTGGTGGGATGATGTCGATGAGCACGGGTGAAAGCCGTGCTGGCAACGACACAGAATCCCAACAACGCGTCGGAAGGTGGCTCCCAAATGAGGATACAACACCTTCCTACTTGCGTACAGTCTGAGCCCCAGCTCCTTCCAGTGAGCAAGAATGACATCTCGATGCCAAACTGCTACCAGGATCAACCAAACATTGATGAAATCTGATGAAATCAGAAACCTTGAAGGTGCCGGGTAAAAGCTAGACTGAACAGAAGAACCAGACCGGAGCCCGTAAACTCTGGCTGGGAACTCCAGCTGAGCGTTCACTTCTGTTGCATAACCAGAGCCTGCTTGGGGGCTACCACTCGGGCAGGCACCCTGGATATTATTGCAGGACCCATTGGGACAAAACCGTACTCCAATAAGGTAACCAGCCTCTCGAGGCTGGCCTCTGGTATTTCTCGAACATCCGCTCCAGGGCCCTGCTTGCAGGGGGAAACCTGGAGTGAGCGCTCTTAGACCCTCCTCAGAGGGGGCGACTTCCCAAGCGCCACCAGAAGTATGGGTGACGACTAGAGAGTCCCGCCTCAGACCTGAGTGCCTGGCTCCCTCGGGATACCAACACAGCACAGTGTCCAACAAAACCTCCCCATGGGAACGGTTCCGAGCCACTAGTGAAGGGAACACAAGTACAGGTGACTGAGTGCATAGCACTGGAAACTCTGCCTTGACGCCCAGCAGCCTCAGCTGCTCAGTGAGTGACCGGCCATTCCTCAAACGTGCATGACCTGGTTCCCTCGGGACACCAGGCACGCAGTTAATCGTTAAAGGGTGCTTGCCCAGGCAGTCCCCTAGGAGACTGCCAGGTGAGAGTGGAGCGACAGCGAGCACAGTGCACTCACGCACCGGCTACACATGCCCCAATCGCTGGTGAGGAAGATCCTCATCAATGTGACACTTACAACATCCAGTTCCTCAGAACTGGATAGCTGCAGTATCCCCTTAGGCTGACAAATCCAATTGCGATCCTCATGGTCGAGACAGCCGCTGAGCCTCAGCAACAGCGGGACCGGAACCACGGGGACCGCGAGCCTGAGCGACTTCCTCAAAAGACGCTAGGCGGGATCGCCATGCACGTAGGACCTCCTCATCAGCAGCCGATACTAACAACGTCCAGTTCCTTGGAGCTGGATAGCTGCAGTATCACCTCGTCAGGGTCGGAAGAAACCGCCACAGGGCGTGCTTCCGGTTCCTGAACGAGGCCAGACCTGCCAGGTAAGGGTGGAGAAAAGGCCAAGCCCATCTCCAACCCCTCTGACAAGTCCATCTGCGACCCCCATGATCGCAGCCGCCGCTGGGCCTCAGCCGCAGCAGGACCGGAACCACGAGGAACGCTAGCCTGGGCGGTTTCCTCGAAAACCGCCAGGCGGGATCGGAGCGTTCGCAAACTCATTTGCAAAACAATCTGCACAATCAGTACCCTCGAGTGCTGATCGTGCATGCTCCTCACCCATTTACCTCGGTGCTGGAAAAAGTGCGTTCAACCGGGTCTCGAACCCCGGTTTCCAGCATGATAGGCAAACACAATATCCACTGTACCACAGCAGTACCACATACTGATGGCACAAAGTAAATACAACACCCAACTCCTCAGAGCCGGGTTGTTGTTCAAGTCGGAAGAAACCGCACAGGGCGTGCTTCCGGACCTTGAGAAGTCCCCGCGATAGGGATCGCCGCTGAGCCTCAGCTGCAGCAGGACCTAAACCGCGAGTCTGCACAGTCTCCTCGAAGACTGTCAGACAGGAATGGCAACCTACACAGTCGACGCCCTCGAGCGCCTACCATGTAAGATTAGCCCTCCCCCGCACCTTCCAGTGAGCGAGAACGACACCTCGATGCCGAACTGCTAACTGTCATGACTGAGCCATGATGAGGCTCAGAACATGGATATCTTGAAGGCGCAGTGCCCAAGCCTTAGTGAAGGTGCAGTTGGTAAGTTTGCCATATCTGCGCACTTTTCTCAATCACACGTGAAATCCCTTTTCTTTTAAACTAGACTCGGGGCACGCGTACCAGCAAATACATACACACACACGTTGAGCTTAGAGCGCTGTGAAGACACTGAAAGCTAACCCGCTTCCGGGTCGTGACGTGCCTTTATACTCCTTGGTCATGACGTGATGACGTCATCTCGGCGACGTACACGCCCGCACGTTGGTTTTATTGTGCTTCAAGAGACATATACACTGAAGGGTTCCCAATCGCGTCTCGACGCAGTGCGAGTTCCCTTGACAGGGAACTACTTTATTCAACTGAGTGCTATTACTTACTAATTAGTTAATCAGATATTCTTGTTAGTTCTTAGCAAATATAATGTTGCTATTGTGTTATTCATTTGTTAATTTATTCATTAATGACAGAACAGAATTGTTACTGGAAATATTTCTAATTCTTATTATTTCTTAACTTATGGAAGTGTTTTTTGTTTTTTTTTAAATGAAGCGTTTACTTGAAGTCTAATAATTTTATGAACAATTAACTTGTCATAGGCAGTCAAATTTTAAAATATATTAAATATTACAGAAATATTATTGAATTGCATAACATATTGATTAATACAATTTATTGCAATCAATTTTTAATTTGAACAGTTTAACTGTTCAATCCTGTCTGGTCCTGTAATTTAAGAGATTAAGGTTTTGTTTGTAGAATAAAATATTGTTTTACTAGTTTGTTTATTTTATTGTGAAAATACATTATTTTTAAGATCAGGATGAAACTTTGCAAAATTTATCTTAAGAGAGTCTCATCATGTTCCACTTCCGGGTCCTGTTTGTGTATCCTTCTGTGCCCTTGTTTCACCTGTCTCATTAATCACTTATCTTATTAGTCATGTCAGCTGTTACCCATCTTGTCTTGTATAATGGATGCCGTCTTCGTGTTCACCTTCCGTGTTTTTCCTAATTGCACTATGAGTGCCGGTTAAAGTCTTTTGCTAAAGTGTGTTAAAGTCTTTTGCTTCTCGTTTTGTGGAATCCTGCTGCTTCAGAGTCCTCGCTCCGCATCGCACACCGCACACCGCACCTGCTGTAACAATTTTAATTGCATTTTATGCATTTCACTAACCCTTTCCCATTTATTTATTTTAATTACAATTTACTTATTCTTATTGTTTTTAAATAATTTAAATTCTGAACTGGTGACTGCAAATAAATGTAACCTGTTCAATGAACACTCATAATTCATTGGTAGAGCATTGGTGTTTACAACACAAAGGTCATGCGTTCGATCCCAGGGAAAGCAAGAACTGATTCAATGTGTTCCTTGAATGCAATGTAAGTCGCTTTTGATAAAGGCGTCTGCCAAATGCATAAATCTAAATGTAAATGTAATCATTTCTGTCTGTTCACACTGTGAGCAGTGGGTGTCCTCAGCATCACTCTGGCACCGATACCACTTGTAGCTTGACTACATAAACAACAGTTTGAAACATAAACAACATAGTGGGGACTGAACATCTTGTTTTCGGGCTTTCACTCAAAAACATTTTCTGAAGGATGAGCATTCAGTAACTCTCTGATTCTCATTAAATGTTTTAGTACTGTTAAAAAGTTGAAAATCAGTTTGAGTTGTGTGTTGATTGATTCAAATCAGGTTTGTTTGTGTTTTGAGTAAAAATAAATCTAAATGTTTCATACAATTTATTGTTGTAAAATGATATAATTAAATTATTCAATAATAATCTTTAATAATAAATATTATAATATTTGTAATCAAATTATTAAACAGCGTACCAATTTCTTGTTCATTCAGTGGAAAACATCTAAGGTTAACCATGTAACCATGGTTCCCTGAGAAAGCAAGACACTAAATCCTCTAGAGCAGTGGTCCCCAACCCCTGGTCCGGATCAAATGTTATCGGCCCGCCCAAGAAAATTATATTATTTCCAATTTATGTATATGAGTTGAGCAGCTGCAAGCGGCTGTGGCACTGTAGCTTTAGCAGTGAGGAGGTGTGTTCCCCCCCCCCCCCCCCCGGTCAGAAGTTCTGCTTAGTATCATCTCGATTTCTGTTGAGACATTCAGATGGTAGAGTCAGAATTTGGCATTTAAAGAGAATGAGAACATGGTCCATCATGCCTTGTTACCACTGTGCAGGCTGGTGGTGGTGGTATAATGGTGTGGGGATGTTTTCTTGGCACACTTTGGGCCCCTCAATGCCAATTGGGCATTGTTTAAATTCCACGGGCTACCTGAACATTGTTTCTGACATTGTCCATCCCTTTATGACCACCATGTACCCATCCTCTGATGGATACTTCCAGCAGGATAATGCACTATGTAACAAAACTTGAATCATTTCAAATTGGTGAACATGATAATGAGTTCACTGTATTAAATGTACCAAAATAGCAGGCTGTCTGCACATGATCCTGTCTGAGATAAATAACAGATTTCCTAAAACGCTTGTCAGAGGACACATCGCGGAAAAACACTTTAAAAATCAAGTCTCCTGACGACAGAAAGGAGTCTAATGCAGGTGCCATTTTACACTTTTTCAGACAGAGGCATTCCCCAAAGTGTCAAATTCTTTTCCTTAAAAAATGTTTTTTAAATGTTGTGAGTAAAACATTTTATACTGTTGTATTAGCTACATCATCCAGCCATATATTGTAGATAGAAATATATACTGTATTTATTTAATATTTCATATTACCATGTTTTCTTTTTCAGTTTCTCAGATCAGCAGATTTTTGAGAAATTTATGAAAGTTAATTTAAGCTATCAGTGCAGTTTTTCCAAAGATAGATCACATCCAAGAATAGATTTTGTTTTTCCCTTAGAGATCTGCAGTAGCTTGAATAAAGTGCATCAAGATCATATGTGTTTATTTCTTTAGAGGCGTATTGTTCCCATAAAATCTCTGACATAAAGACAGACATGGATGTCAGGATCAATTACATTTGCAGAAACACCAGTGTCTCTCATTATGCAGCCAAATAAACAAACTTTATTCTGTTGGGTGGAACCTCATTTTCAAATCAGTATTTTTACAGCACGATACTGAGAATACATTGTTTACCCATCAGTTTCTGCGATTTGAAAAGAAACTGAGAGCAAAGCTTCTCATATCCATTATGAATTATTCAACATAAAAAATCCCTTTCCTCTCACCTATTAATTTCCGGGCCAGATGATGAGCAGACTCTGTGACATGCTAGCTTGGGTTATTTGTGCTAGTGTGTGTGTTCAGTTCTAGCCAAACTGTCCATCGTTTTTGTGGGGTAGAAGATTAATAGATGTGTGCTTGTTTTATCTTGCTGGACAGCAGACAGGAGGGTGAATAGAGAAACAAATTCAACCAAGGAGCACAGATATCTACATTAAAGATTAAAATTCTTCAAATTTGCTTGACAAACAAGTCATATAGAACCATTAAAACATTTAGTTTACTTCTTATTCACATTTTATAGTTTTAATTACTTTAAACATCCCAAAATGTTATGATACCTTGTAAACAACATATTGACTGCAGGATCAAAAGATGAAAACAGCAATGATTGCTCAGTGGCTTTATTTACGTTTTTGCTGAAAACACCAGCTTAGATCTCAATGAATGTTTTTGTTCAGGCTTGTTTATTCTGGCGAAATACTGCCAGGAACATTTTAAAAATATAGCATCAAATGAACAGTATAATTTAACTTTTTTTAAATCACAAAAGATTCATAAAAACAAAGCATTGAATATGTGTTGTATTTCAAGCTTGAATTGCCCTGTGGTGGAAATATTCTTGAACTTGAAAGGTCAAGGGGCATGATTAAATAAAATGAATATATGTGAATCAGTGAGTGAATGAGACAGTGACTCACTTATGAAGACAGATGCAACAGAGAGTGTTCTCAAAGATGAATGAAGGCAGGATCCATATGCAGTAGAGCTTTATTAAAATAGTAACAACCGAAGTAAACCAAAATAAACACAAGAAAACCCTGGAGCGGAACTGAGAACCTCAACAAAACATCCAACAAAGGACAACATCTGACAAAGTCCATAAGAAACACTAGGGTTCAAATACACAAGGGGTAATTGGGAAAGAAGACATACCTGGGACCAAATCAAAGAACTAGTCAACCAGAAAAAATACAAAAGAATACAATAGGGTACAATAACATTTATAAACCTACAGGTTAGGGATACAGGTTAGGATCCTGACACATTTGTTCTATTCCTGAAACAATTATGCTAAATTTGAATGCGTATACTGCAATAAAAAGGTATTATGAGGAGTATACTAGTATGTGGCTCTGAATTCATAATTAGTGTTATAGAATGAACCAATTGTAAATGATGCAATGGCTTATTTGTAAATACTTGTTGCTACCTACTGGTTTAATGATGCAACCTGCAGAAAGAATCCTTGAAAATAATTCCTTGCAACTTATTAGATTAGTTTCGATTACAAACACCCCTACAAGATAAACTTTTTGTATACCATGTTTATTTACATAGGGACATCTGCAGGCTTTGATACTTTGTCAGCAAGAAATATGTGCTGTAAATCAAATCTGAAGGCAGGTTATGTTGTGATGAAAGAACGAGAGAATATGGGAATGTTTGTAAATGTCAGACTTTCAGCAAGGATCGTAATCATCAACCAGAAATCAAGCAATATAAGGTTTCGCAAGTTATTGAACCTTTTAATGCAGAAAGATTCTGTTTAAGTTTGTAATATGTGTAAAATGTTCTGCACTGTACTTGTATTATGCAGAGGAAATGTTGATTAGGGATTTTTAGGTTTCATTTTTAGGAAATACACACTGATGTCCATGGAATCTTAACTAACAATCTGTTAAATTATAAATCGACAAGGTGTTTTATTCACATCAGATATACATTGCATAGATGTCTATAAAGTTCATTCTGTTGTTCTCCCACTTCACCGGCTACTCTTTTATGTTTTTCGGGAGAAGTAGCTGAACTGACGTGTTGTAAATCCGACAGATTTAGATTCTGAATTGTGGCACAAACTAACATGGTGACACCCATCAGAGGTTATGGTTCAGCTAACATGACCATTATAAAGGGTTTTAAATGACAAACATTTACATCCACAAATTTGAGAATCGGAATATCAAGTAGTTGATGACATAGCCAACAAGTTTGTGAATATTTCTAATAAAAAAATCAATAAAAGCGATACATGTCATACAGCACTTTTCTGACTAAAGTGTGTCACATGACAAGCATGGCATATCGCCATGGAAACAGTGAGGGGAAACATTCAAAAATAACGCTCACCTTTAAAAACTCACGCTGGTGAGTCACCGAGGATATTTTAAATTTATGTGCAAAAAAGTTAAAATACACATTCAAAAGTCACATTTCAGAAAAAGACATGACTCCATACTTTGCATCTACAAGGTTAATAGTTTTCTTTTCTTTCCCCAGCTCGCACTTTGATCCTGTGGAACCAGACATCTAGTCCCACCAACTCTACAGGTCAGTTCACACATCTGTTTTTTACAATCTGTAAACAGAAATAGAAACACTGTGTTACAGCCAGTGTTTACCTCGAGATACAAGCATCCCTACATACAAGTATTCCAAGATACGAGCAAGCCTTTGGACAGATTTTTGCTTTTAGATGCGAGTAAATATTGAAGATACGAGTATGCGTACTGACACCGATGCGACGCACGTTCACTGACTTCTGTATGCATCGCCCACAAGTAGGTGATTTTGAGCATCATTCTTCATAGTAGCAATGAGTTCTAAGAAAGTGTGTGGTAAGGATGGTAGTGAGAAGAAGAAACGCATGATGACCATGGAAATGAAGCATGAAATTGTGGATAAATATGAGTGTGGTGCCCTCGTCAGTGATCTAGCAGCAGGAGCATCAGGAGGAATTGTCGACTGAGGAGCTGATCGAGCTGCAGACGATGGAACATACGCAGATGTTGCAAGAGCTCAGCAGTGGAGAGGAGGGTGAACCAGAGGAAAACATTTCTACAAGTAAAATTAAGGAAGTGATGGCTATGTGGCAGAAGGTTTCTGATTTCATTGAAAAGAAACACCCTGATAAATTTTCTACTGGTCATGCTTCGACTCGTGCCTTTCTAATTTTGAATGTGAGACAGAAACAAAAGTCCCTCGATAGGTATTTTGTTAAAAGGTCTGTGTCAAGTGAGAGTAGTCAGGCGAAAAAAGGTAAGAAACGTGAAGAACACAAATCGGAAAAAGCAAAACCATAATATAAAATAGAAAAGTAAAAAAATACAACTTACAGTAAGTTGAGTTATGTTAATTTAAAGTCTACGTAGGTTATGCAGTGTTAGTGTATGATACGGATGTCAGGGTTGAATGGGGTTTACAGAATGGGGTTTATTATAATAAACAAGAAATAAAACAGAACAAAAACCACCCCGAGGGGGAAAAACTAGACTAGAAAACTTGAACACGAGCACAAACTAGGACTAGGACTGGAACAAGACTGGAGCATGACTGGACACAGGACTAAAACACAGGATGAACAGCTATGGAATGACAATGAGACAGCACAAGACAGCAGACACTGGGAGAATGCAAGCACACATGAGGAACGGTAATTGATTGGAAACTAGCGAGGCAAATCAAAGTTAAGCAGGTAAACAAGGTGGGAGGGTTACACATTGACGAGACATAAACACGCAGCCAATGCCAATCGCCGCATGTTAAACAAAGATGCATCACAAAAACACAACATGAAAGCATGCGGCTGATATAAACAAACCACATGCTCACAACACTGCACACAGACCCGAGAGAACGCGGCTCGCGCAGCACTTGAACCGCGCCCACTCACAAAACAGAGCACACGAGAATGTGGAAGCACTCGGCTCACACCTTCAGGACAAGGACGAACACACGAGTCATGAATCCCCGAATCCCGATCCAAAACCAAAACAGAACCAGAGCAAAGTATCGGGACCGGACATCATAACTTGCACAAAAGACGTCACACAGACGGTGCCTGCACACAGTGCAGGCGACTCAAACACTCGAAGCCGCGCGCACGCACACATTACTCGAGACATTACGGTAGTGTCAGAGCTCTGCCACAAAACCAAGAAATGACTAGACCAAATGTGGCAGAACCCTGACAACGGAATCAAGTGTCTACGTATCAACCCCCTTCCTTCCTCCCCCACACCTGCCGCTACTGTCTGTAAATACTTATAATTAAAACCACATTTTATCTGATATCACACGAATCCTTATACATGTACTATAATTGTGTGTGTGTGTGTGTGTCTATACCAATAAAAAAAATGTATTCCATTGTTACGAATCTAGAACAGATTAATTTGTTTTCTATTACAGTGGAGTTGGGTTATGTCGACGGCCTCGGGGGTTGCAAAAAAGCATTGAGATAACCGTTTTTATGAGATAACCAACAGCCAATATGGCGATTTATTTGATGAAGCAATCGGCATGCTATAAAAATTTACATACACTGTATATGTTTGGTAACAACAAAAGGCATACGTGCTCCAACTAACAACAGAGATTTACCAGTTTACAATATAAAACACCTTCGATTCTCGATACAAACCTTTAATTATATTCTCCAACATTGTAAACAATTTTGCTCACAGCGTAAACAATCATAACATATTTGTGAGGTCATCACGCTGTACTAGATTGCATACTTTCTTGCGTCCTGTCTAATGTGCTTTTTCAACAAATTCGGCTTCATCCCGTCTTTTAATAACCTTCAATTTGTTCTTCAATCCGCAGTGGCGCAGAGCAGAGCTCCCATCAGAACCAGAAACAGGGATGTGTTTGTGTGTGTGCGCGTGCGTGCGTGCGCGTTGTGTGGCTCTACTAGATTGCATACTTTCTTGGGTTCTGCCTGCCTAATGTGCTTTCTCAACAAGTATGCCCGCGTATTATCACCAATAAACGGCTTTAACCAGCCTTGGAATTCAGGGTTTGATTCCCATTCCTTCCTGTATTTTTGGGTATACAGTTTTGACTGAGACATGATAAGCAAGCCAGCTAGTTAGCTTTTGTCACAGACAGGCGCACACACACAGTGGACGAGAGTATGTGACTGAGGCTGTGTGAGTCAAACAAATGCAGCGATTTATATTTGTGCAGTGATTTAATTATTTTTTAGACAAACGAACATTTGACATCCCGTACTGCCATTTTAATCAGCCAGCAGCGGCTTCCCGGACATGCGCGATTAATTTGCACGTGGAGGAGTGAACATCTCCTGCTCTCCCTGCATCTGGGAGCGGCTGCTGCGCAAGGACCACCTGTGAGTGCTTTGGGATGGGGATGCGACAGCACTCGCTGCTCCTTGAGAAGAGTAACGAGATGTGCTTTCACTTCAGAGAGTCTCCAAAAGTCTCCAATAACTCCAGATAAAGTCGTTAGATTTGTCTCTAGTCGATTTTTTGAAAATTTGTGCAAGAGTGGTCTGAATACTCGCTAAATATAGCGACAAAGGCGCCAATTTGGCAACTTTGACCGCGATCCACGTGCAACGCGAACTCAGCGCATGCGCAGTGAACTCTCAGTCACAAGATAACCATGTGAAGTGTCATATGTGTCCCTCGTTTGTGCCCGAGATACTAGGATTCGGCGACATTAAAGAATCGGCGTAACCCATGAGAAAATACTAAGACAAATAGGGAGTTTGGCGGTTCCACTTCAAAAACGTTGACATAATAGGATTGGCGAGTTAACCGTGATTCGAGATAAGTGAACTCCACTGTATTTCTTATGGGAAAACATGATTCCAGGTATGAGCAATTTGAGTTACAAGCTCTGCCCTGGAACGGATTATGCTCGTAAGGGCAGTGCTACATATGGAAGTTTACTGTGGTAGAGAAAGCCTAGCTAGGGTGAAGTCACTTCTGAGCAGAGACGGAAGAGTGGGCTCTGCCATGAGAAAGACACAGACAGCATCACGGGGGATCACCGTAGGGGAATCACAACACAATCTAGTCTAGCATAAGGCTGAATTCCTCCAGGCTTAACTTCTGGGAATACGCATGCGTGCTAGACCTAACACCTGACACCTCTGCCCTGTGTGACTGCTGAGGGTGCTAGAGGAACTCCATGAAGGGTTTGCCAGGTATGGAACTCACATGATCTTACACAGTGTCTGTGCGAGTAGGATCACTGAAGGAAACTGATACTTGCCAGACCCTGAGGTCAGCTGTGTGCCAGCACTTCCATGCTAAGGATCCCCTCTGTCCGGGAGGCAAACAAATCTACCTGTGTGGCTCTGAAGAATCTCCAAATCAGCTGAACTTTCTTGGAGTTGAATCTCCATTCTCCCATGAGGCTGTGGTGAGAGCTTCTTGGCATCATGACTGAGCTTGCCCAAAAAGTGAATGGTGTGAAGCGACCTCAGATACCTCTGACTCTGAAGGAGGAGATGGTGGCCGAGTTATGACGTGAAAGGACTCTAGACGGTTAATGTATGGATTTTTGTTTGCACTGTAGTAGCAGTCTGAAGTGGCACGAAGCAAGCCATACTCGCAACTCAAGGCAGTTGATGTGCCACTGCAGTTAAGGTCCTGTCCAAGAGACCGAGATGCATACCCATTGGACACTTATTCTAGGGGAACTCCTTCTCATATAAAAGCAGTCTGACCACTGGCTGAAGGTTTGACTACAGACTGGTGTGATTGCCATCTGGTACATTCTACACTGCCATACTTTCCTGTAGCTCAATCAGTAGAGCATTGGTGTTTACAACGCCAAGGTCATGGGTTCGAACCCATGGAAAGCATTAACTGATTCAATGTGTTCCTTGAATGCAATGTAAGTCGCTTTGGATAAAAGCGTCTGCCAAATGCATAAATGCATATCTTGGGACTTGGTTATGTAACCAGTGCAGTCTCATATATGAAGCAGTCTCATATAAAGCAGTCTGAGTGTGACTATGGCTGTGAATGCCATATGCCTTAGGAGCCTCTTTTTCAGTGGAAATGCCTTTCCAGCCTTGAATGGTTTCTGGTAGTTCAGCACTGACTGAGCATGTCTGACTCATGTTGACCAAGTCCAACTGCATATAGAGAAAGGAGATTGTCTGCCCCAAGTCCCTGGGTTCGCACAACTGTTCTTGCGAGTGGGCCAGGGTGAGTTAGAGGTATGAGTCAAGTCAAGTATGTTTTTATTCTCTTTCCATGTGAACAGGCCATGAAAGCGGTGAGTACTCGTTCAAATGATTAATACAATCAACACGTCATCAGCAATTACTCCTCATCCTATCAGCAGGAGAGGAAGTACGTATATATAGACACGTTTGACTCACCTACAGCTCTTTGACATTTTTCGGCAGCTCGACAGTTTACGGCATTGTAGCTCCGCCTTCTGGTCGCCATACACCCGAAATCGAGCTCCACTCGTTAGATGGATTCTCCACGAAAACCTCCGGACCCAGTAGCGATCCTCATCCGCTCAACACCATGCTAACTATATTATATCACCCTCAGCAATACATCACGGGTGCCAGACCAAACAAACGGGTCCTAAGCAACAACAAGCAACGCACAGTAAGACTTGAGGCCGTTCTCGCCTCCAAGTAAACATCCGTATCCAGCAGCTCTACATCGGCTTTTAATCGCTCCTGCCATTGAGAAAGGACGATAAAGCTGGTCGAGCTACAAGCTCGACTCTCAGGCAATGCCGCTTTCTTCCTGCTAGCCAGGCCGCCGCCGCTGCCGCGAGCCTCAGCAGACCGCGCTGCAGCTTCAGCTCACACTCTCTCTGTCCGTCAGCTCACACAAACAAGAGCAGCTGTAATCCTTCCCGGCGCTTTTATTTCTGCATCGCTAAATCACGAGCAGTTGTGCCCTCTCAATACTACTGTTCCGGGGAACCCACGTCTGAGATGTGATTGTTCTAAAGTAACGCGCTGCTTCCTCGCAACTCAAGCAGTAGCGCGCACCGAAGCCAGATCGCGCGCAGTACAGTCCGATCGCACGCGCCACTTCAGATCGCGCGCTCAGCCGCCCACACAAGAATCAAGCACTTATTGCCAACGCTGCCTTGTTGTTTCAACTTAATCGGCTATTAAGTGGACTCGCTGAAAAGAAACCATATGCACTTTCTATTTCAAAGTAATTCTTTGCCTTCACTGTTTCAATCCTTTAAGTCCAAGATAAGCTTTATAAGTCTATGATATTTGGATGAACCCCTGCTCAGGGTTTACTCAAAACCAATACGTTTGTGAACTTTCATAAACTTTGATATTTCGATTTCCAACAGGTAAGTTTGTTTTGAAATTAAATATGCAACATGCATCTGATATAAATTCAACTGTCAATATGATAATTGAAAGGTTTTACTTACGGAAATCAATGTTTTACAAACCATATTGATTGTTTTTGTTGTTGTTTCTCGCGTGTATTTAGACGTCTGTAACCAAAATAATTCAAGAGATTGAAACACTGAACAGCAACCAGCTTTGAGCGCTTTCTCTGGCTCAGCGCCAGCCAATGTGTTCAAATTTAGCAGGCGATCATGTGATGCCCCGCCTTTCGCCACATTGTCCAAGACCAGGGGCGGCCAACCCGCATGCGGCTCTTTGACTGCCCTTTCGCGGCTCTCATCCGGCCCGCTGAGACCTTTTGTCTACAAAAACATAAATTTACATGTATCCTGCCAAGGTCAGCCGCCGCTCACGTGGACACGATGTTTTTACCGAATTCAAATAGAGGCGCGCAGAAGCGCGTTCCCTTTCGAGAGTAGGAACGAGATGTTTAATGAAACGCATTTGGGAACTCCTCCCCTTCACGTCATTTCTGAAAATTTATGGATAACAGCAGTTGACAACTGGCCAATCGTAGCGCGATGCAGATCCGGCTGCCAGACGGTATAAATATCTTAAATAGCATTTCCTTCATACTTCTCTAAACGGAATATGATTAAATTACAGAGGTTACGATAGTAACCGGAGACGTTTTCCAACCGATCACTACATTACCAAGGCTGCTTACTTTTATACTTCCTGTCACCGTCAATGAGATGATATATCGTTTTCCCGCATATATAAGTCACAGACGCATTGTCTCCGCATGCTTGTATAGCTCGTGGGGTGCCATATGTAAAAAAAAAAAAAAAAAAAAATGAGCGATATATGTGCGAGACCTTCTAATGTCAAAAACCCCATCAACAAATGCGAATTTAACAGTCTGTCATGCGGCTCTCCGCAGCCATGAGCTTATTTCGAGGCTCATGCTGAACAGGTTGGCCACCCCTGTCCAAGATTGAGATGTACCAGTTTCACGATAAACTCTTCCTCTCAAGTTCCTTCACTGTATCCCACTGTCGAAAGGAGCTCATGCACTCAACAAACACTGCAACCGAGCCTCCAACAACACCACGCGGTCGCCAGCTCTTCCGCTCCGTTGTCACACCCTATGACGCCGAGGCTTGCCTTCACCTCCACCATCAAGACATCCACCTTCTTCTTGCCCAACTTCCTACGACACCTCAGCACTCGTATCAATAGTAAAGGAGGACGACCAAAGCAAATTAACTAGAATAGGTCTCGCTCCAGTCAGCTGTACCATCTCCAAATCAACTCTACCTTCAAAATGTCTCAAACGTACGTTCCTTAAATCTTCATATCTCTCCCTTGCAAATCCAGATTTCCAAGCGTTAAGACGCAGCAGCACTGCAGTTTTCCAGCACTGCACCTCACATGCCAGCACCTAGCGACAAACGCCGCCCCTTAAGTGCGAGCTTGCCTCCGCCAGCGGTGCAGGGTTAGCAACGGCAGCACGTACCTAACCTTTCCCATACGTTAGGCCTGCAGCCCGGCCTTCCGATCCTAGCGTGAGGCTGCCTCCGCAAGTGGCTTCGCCCCTGGCCTTTCCCACCTAATTCTCTCCACCATGCTAATTCTCCTTTCATCCCGTTCTCTGCTATGCCATTCCACAAACACTGCTGCTTAGAACCACCTCTGTCGCCAACAACAGTTGAACGCAAATCCCAACTGAAGTTAAGGCTGCTGCCACCAGAGGTGGACCTATTCCCAACCAGTACATCAATACTCAGAGTTGATATTTATCGACGCTAAACGTTCATTCTTCAAGCTTTCGCTTCAAACCACTCCCTCGGAGGATTACATGTGGAGTGGAAAAGTTAAAGACTTTCCACTCCACATGTGGTCTGCTCCTCATGGTCTCTACCCACTACCACCGACTCGTATTGCATTCCAATAACACCAAGAACTTCCAAGCCAGCTTCACCATGGGTTACCTAGGCGAAATCTACTTCTCACTACCGAAACCTAATCCTCTGCTCATCAAAGGTATATCAAGAACGCAACCCACCAGCTCAGACACCAGACAATCAATCATGTTGGAAATCCGTACCCCTACTCTCCGCCAAGGATTCTACCCAAATGTCGTCCGACCACTCAACGCCATGGTCGAGCCATATAGATTCCAGTTCCTCTGATTCTATCACATCCAACCTTAATCCAAATCCGTCCATATTCTGACTCGTCAGCGCCGCACAACGAAAGTAAGAGAGACCAAGCTGTAAGGCTTTTACTCCAACAGCAACAATCCTTCGTTGCCAACCTTCATTTAAGAGATCAGGCCAAACTCCCATCCGACCCACTCTTCACAGAAGACTTAAATCACCCCACCACATGCCGCGTCCCAAAACCTGCAGATCCAAGCACTGGGTCGCAGGTCATCGGAAGCTTCAGGAGTTACATTCGATCAAATCAGTCTCCCCAGAAATGGCTTTCACCGCCACAAGAGACAACAGAAGTCGAGGAAATGGACAATCTCCAGAAATGGACAATCTCCATCATCCAACTCGCGATTAGTTCAGAGGAAGTTCTCCTTTCCCGCTGTAGTGATGCACCTCCACACTCCCGCATGAGCTCAGTTCAAATGGAAATTATTCCACTGCCGCCTCCATTGCCGCAGCAATGATGTTCCCCCACACTCCCGCAGGAGTCAGCAAAGGGGGAAGTTTCCCACTGCCGCAGCAGCGAAGCCACGTTCACACTGGCTTGGTTACCTCAGATGCTCATGACTCACCATCACATCCACTCAGCCTACTTTCATTTCAGAAACTCGCAGGCTACACTCCCATCCGTCCCACTCTCTATAGACGATTCCACCCCATTACAAATTCCGGTTTCAAACTTCTTAAAGCTACGCTACCCCAAACCGGATTCCCAACAGACCATTCATCCAGCCATCCTTTTCGCATAGGTGCAGCAACCACGGCCGTGCAAAGGCCTTTCCCAACAGTAAATACAAGCATTGCGCCGCTGGTCTCCAGAAGCTTTCAAGAGCCACATCAGACCAAACAGACCGCACATTCAAACAAGGTCTTCTGTTAAGCATCAGCTCCTCCCCACTTACAACTTCATGGCCACTGCTTCCATTGCCGCAGCAGTGACGCTCCCGCAGGAGCAAGCTCTCTCTAACTCTCACTGCCGCAGCAGTGACGCTCCCGCAGGAGCAAGCACTCGCTAACTTCCACTGCCGCAGCAGTGACGCTCCCTCCAGGAGCCAGCTTCTAATTGCATATGATATAAATTCAACTGTCAATTCATAATTGAAAGGTTTCTTATGCTTTTACAAACCATACTGATTTTGTTATTTCTTGAGTGTATTTAGACGTCTGTAACCAAAATAATTTCAAGACATATTGATTTTGTTACTTCTTGAGTGTATTTAGACGTCTGTAACCAAAATAATTTCAAGAGACTACAACACTGAACAGAACTCCCACTGCCGCAGCAGTGACGCTCCCGCAGGAGCAAACTCTCTCTATCTTCCAGCTCTCTCTAACTCCCACTGCCGCAGCAGTGACGCTCCTGCAGGAGTAAGCTCTCTCTATCTTCCAGCTCTCTCTAACTTCCACTGCCGCAGCAGTGACGCTCCCGCAGGAGCAAGCTTCTAATTTCCACTGCCGCAGCAGTGACGCTCCCGCAGGAGCAAGCTCTCTCTATCTTCCAGCTCTCTCTAACTTCCACTGCCGCAGCAGTGACGCTCCCGCAGGAGCAAGCTCTCTCATCTTCCAGCTCTCTCTAACTTCCACTGCCGCAGCAGTGACGCTCCCGCAGGAGCAAGCTCTCTCTAAACCTCCACTGCCGCAGCAGTGACGCTCCCGCAGGAGCAAGCCTCTAATTTCCACTGCCGCAGCAGTGACGCTCCCGCAGGAGCAAGCTTCTAATTTCCACTGCCGCAGCAGTGACGCTCCCGCAGGAGCAAGCTTCTAATTTCCACTGCCGCAGCAGTGACGCTCCCGCAGGAGCAAGCCTCTAATTTCCACTGCCGCAGCAGTGACGCTCCCGCAGGAGCAAGCTTCTAATTTCCACTGCCGCAGCAGTGACGCTCCCGCAGGAGCAAGCTTCTAATTTCCACTGCCGCAGCAGTGACGCTCCCGCAGGAGCAAGCCTCTAATTTCCACTGCCGCAGCAGTGACGCTCCCGCAGGAGCAAGCCTCTAATTTCCACTGCCGCAGCAGTGACGCTCCCGCAGGAGCAAGCTTCTAATTTCCACTGCCGCAGCAGTGACGCTCCCGCAGGAGCAAGCCTCTAATTTCCACTGCCGCAGCAGTGACGCTCCCGCAGGAGCAAGCTTCTAATTTCCACTGCCGCAGCAGTGACGCTCCCGCAGGAGCAAGCCTCTAATTTCCACTGCCGCAGCAGTGACGCTCCCGCAGGAGCAAGCCTCTAATTTCCACTGCCGCAGCAGTGACGCTCCCGCAGGAGCAAGCTTCTAATTTCCACTGCCGCAGCAGTGACGCTCCCGCAGGAGCAAGCCTCTAATTTCCACTGCCGCAGCAGTGACGCTCCCGCAGGAGCAAGCTTCTAATTTCCACTGCCGCAGCAGTGACGCTCCCGCAGGAGCAAGCTTCTAATTTCCACTGCCGCAGCAGTGACGCTCCCGCAGGAGCAAGCCTCTAATTTCCACTGCCGCAGCAGTGACGCTCCCGCAGGAGCAAGCCTCTAATTTCCACTGCCGCAGCAGTGACGCTCCCGCAGGAGCAAGCTTCTAATTTTCACTGCCGCAGCAGTGACGCTCCCGCAGGAGCAAGCCTCTAATTTCCACTGCCGCAGCAGTGACGCTCCCGCAGGAGCAAGCCTCTAATTTCCACTGCCGCAGCAGTGACGCTCCCGCAGGAGCAAGCCTCTAATTTCCACTGCCGCAGCAGTGACGCTCCCGCAGGAGCAAGCTTCTAATTTCCACTGCCGCAGCAGTGACGCTCCCGCAGGAGCAAGCTTCTAAATTCCACTGCCGCAGCAGTGACGCTCCCGCAGGAGCAAGCTTCTAATTTTCCACTGCCGCAGCAGTGATGCTCCCGCAGGAGTTTCAGTTACAGGATCGATGTGCTTTCTTACTCCCAAGGGAGCCATTCTTTCAATCAGTTCCACCACCACAGCAGCGACGTACCTCTTTGGTCCTGCGGCGGAGGGGTTTTTCGCTGCAGTGGTGGCGACGTGCCTCCTGCTGTCGCCGGGGCCCCGAGGGGTTTTCTCCTGCTGCGACGCTGACGTGCCTCCTGCCGCTTCAAGGGCCCAGAGGGGCTTTCCCCTGCTACGACGCTGACGTGCCTCCTGCCGCTGCAGGGGCCCAGAGGGGTTTCCCCTGCTACGACGTTGACGTGCCTCCTGCCGCTGAAAGGGCTCAGAGGGGCTTTCCCCTGCTACGACGCTGACGTACCTCCTGCCGCTGCAGGGGCCCAGAGGGGTTTCCCCTGCTGTGACGTTGACGTGCCTCCTGCTGCTGTGGGGGCCCCGAGGGGTTTCCACTGCTACGGTAGTGACGTGCCTCCTGCTCCCACAGCGGCCCCGAGGAGTTTCCACCGTCACAGTGGCGACGTGCCTCCTGCTCCTGCAGCAGCCCCGAGGGGTTTCCACCGTCACGGCGGCGACGTGCCCCCTGCTCCCACAGCGGCCCCGAGGGGTTTCCACCGTCACAGCGGCGACGTGCCTCCTGCTCCTGCAGCAGCCCCGAGGGGTTTCCACCGTCACCGCAGCGACGTGCCTCCTGCTCCCACAGCGGCCCCGAGGGGTTTCCACCGTCGCAGCGGCAAAGTGCCCCCTGCTCCCGCGACAGCCCCGAGGGGTTTCCACTGCCACGGCAGCGACATGCCTCCCGCAGCGACCACAGGGGTTTCCACCACCGCGGCAGCGACGCACCACCTTGGTCCTGCAGCGGCCCCGAGGGGTTTCCCCTGCTGCAACAGCGATGTGCCTCCTGCTACTGCGGGGGCCAGAGGGGTTTCCCCTGCTAAGACGCTGACGTGCCTCCTGCTGCTGTGAGGGCCCCGTGGGGTTTCCACTGCTACGGCAGCGACGTGCCTCCTGCTCCCACAGCGGCCCCGAGGGGTTTCCACCGTCACGGCGGCGATGTACCCCCTGCCTCCCGCAGCGGCCCCGAGGGGTTTCCACTGTCGCAGCGGCGATGTACCTCCTGCCTCCCGCAGCGACCACGGGGGTTTCCCCTACCGCGGTGGCTTCATACCTCCCTTCTCCTATGGCAGCCAGGGGAGTAGTTTCAGAGGTACCCCTCATACTCCCAGAAACAAAATTACACCCAATTCTCTTTCTGGCAACAAATTGAACAACAAACACATACCCAATGCTAAAGCCATATCATCCCCTCCGCACCTCAAGCCCTCTACAGCAACATTCATCTGCCCTCCCGAACTCACAATCTACCCCCCCCAGCTGTAACCTTGCAATTCTTTGGGGGGTCATCAAAATCTTCAGCGGCTGTCCGACTAGGTTGCAATTTTTGGGGGGAGTGCTCCAGGTTCGGGCTAACACCGAGCTCGGAGCCCTCTCCTCGGACAGCTCGCCAAATACGCTTACCATTCATTGCTCCTGAATCATTCGTAAGTGTGAACTCGTGAAATGATGTTTTATTAACAAAGTTCGGGAGGAGCACGTTCAAATGATTAATACAATCAACACGTCATCAGCAATTACTCCTCATCCTATCAGCAGGAGAGGAAGTACGTATATATAGACACGTTTGACTCACCTACAGCTCTTTGACATTTTTCGGCATCCCTCCACCACCCCAACTCCTCACACTTAATTGTTCCTATCAAAGTCAGGATACGGGGGGAGTGCTCCAGGTTCGGGCTAACACCGAGCTCGGAGCCCTCTCCTCGGACAGCTCGCCAAATACGCTTACCATTCATTGCTCCTGAATCATTCGTAAGTGTGAACTCGTGAAACAGATGGCTCTGCAAATGCAGCAGTTGTGGAATGAGGTGCTTTTGTTGGGTAGCGATCCAAATGACATTTTCCACTGTCCTCACAATCTGGTGTAATATCTTGCAGTCTGAGACTGTGTAATTCCTATGTCACCCAGTGAGACAGTTGTTCAGGGGATTCTCTATCATCCCTTTATGAAAGGAGGTGAGACTAGGAGGGGGAATTTTGGCTCTCTTCATCCTTAACAGAAAGTGGACACACTGCTTAGACTTTTTGACTAAGCAGGTGGTGTTAAGTCATCAAGGTAGTTAAGAGTACGAACACCATACTTTCTCAGAGGAGCAGGGACAGGCATTGACTGAAGGAGAGGAACACAAAGTGTATTAATGGAATGTGTCTAGAGCAGTGTTTTTCAACTTTTTTTGAGCCAAGGTACATATTTTCATTGAAGAAAATCACAAGGCACACCACCAACCGAATATGTTAAAAAAAAAACTGCGATACTCATTTGTTCACGCGGGGGGGTTTGGGGGGGGGGGGGGGTGAGACTCGATTGTTGGCAGAGGACAACGTCCGCTTGCAGTCGCTCAAAATGTGTTTTTTAGAAAAGTTAGGTGAAATTTAATAATTTTCCGCGGAACACTGGTTGAAAAACACTGCTCTAGAGAGTATCTGGACCTTTCCTTCAGGTTGATTGCTGCAAACCAAGCTTTGGGACAAATGCCTTTGAAAATGCGTCTCTGCATTAACATGTTGAATGGAAACTTGTGAAAGACCTGATTCAAAACACACAAATCCAGAATATTGGCCATAACCCACCTCCTTTCTTGGGTAGAATTAAGTGTGGGTTGTAAAACCCCGTCTTCAGATTAGCTGGAGGAACTGGCTCTATCTTGTTCTTGCCTCTGGCACTGTCACCTGTGCCCTCTTGGCACCCAGAGAAACTGATCTTTTTCTAATAATCTCCAGGAGAGATGTTTCCCCCATTTCTGGGTTGCTCGTCTCAGTTACAGTGCTTTGCCTGATGCTTAGAGGGCTTGGCAGAAGCTGAGACAGGCTGAAGCCAGTGATGGGGTGGAAGCAGCTGCAGGCCACTGGGGCAGAAAATGCCTTGGTATGATAGATTTGCCGGAGGGTCATGGCATGCTGTGCAGAAGCGGCCTGTCCAGTGACTCTGTAAGCCACAGAATGAGAACTTAGAGGCCTTGAATGGGAGACGTGGATTACCCCATCTGGCTCAGTAATTCGCAGACATAGTTGCTTCGTTGTTCCATGCTCCACCAGGGGGATCTCCACGCAACAATTGCTGCCCCACCATTTGAGGACTGTCAGAGCAGAGGAAGCGCAGTTTGTAACCTCCTTATGCAACTCCAGGATCAATGGCACATCCCCGATATACCAATTATGTAGAGGCCTTACCAGAGGATTCCACTCCAGCCCAACGCTCTCAGGTCTGGAGAAAAAAACTGAAACAATACTACTGTCCTAGAAGGGGGCAGCACAGCCAATTAATCCACGAATGCCACCTCAGTGAGCTTTTGGCCCAAATATGTGAGCCAGTGATAGAGAAACACACAGGTTTAATGATCTCTTTAAAAAGACACAAAGTCGCACCCATGGTTGCTCTTTTAGGGGAAATTTTAGTTAGGGAAAAGCTATTTTAGTGCTGAAGTGCAAAGAGGAATGGATGACTTTTGAAACCCTGTAGTGAGCACAGTACTCTTTTTGCTCAGACCGCAATGAATGCAGGGGAAATGCTCTTTAATTGGGGACCACCACTGACTCTTCCAGGTTTGTACAACACTTGTACAAATGATTGCAGAGCAGAATCAACGAAACTCTCAGCTTTGAACCGAAAGCTTAAATGAGCTAGTGCAGTATGTTTCCTTATATACACAAGGTGTGGTTCGTGATGCAAATATCACTTGCCAATATCCATTGGCTTGTTTACAGTCGAAGACAATTCATCAGTTCACTTCTGACGTAACATTCAACATGACTGACTGATCGGGAACTGTAAAAATATAATGACCTGCAGTAAAATACATGCAATGCATGTCTGCTATTGTTTGGTCGACAGATGGTCCCATGATGTTTAGATCTTCTATGGGCAAACTGTATTTTATTTCAGTGAAATATTTGCCCTGAATGCAGTGGATTAAGACATACAAGTGAAAGTCTCCATGGAGGATTAAGGACTCTTAAAAAACACATTTTAATCTCTGCTGGGCCCCAAAGATCCGTTTTGATTAAAAGAACAATGTGTGGAAAAACTCTAAACTCTTGAAAAGAGGCCTAAAAGAAAAAAGAAAGAATTCTGATGATACAAGTGTGCCCTGCAGCTAACACAGACACATAGAAAAAGCCACAGAGATAAAGATAGATAAAAAGATATTCAATTTAAACCGTCCTCAAGAATCCCATGTGTCTCCCATGCAGCCATCACCACTAATAGCCTTAAGTTCTTATACCAGAGCCTCTAAATATGATTACTCTCCAGTTTCT